>CAUYSK010006234.1:0-28667 GCA_963575035.1 Avahi laniger
GAGGTGAAGGCGGAGATGGGGCTGGGTGGATGGATGGGTGGGTGGATGGATGGATGGATGGATGGATGGGTGGGTGGGTGTGTGGATGGAGCTGTGGTTGGTAGATGGGTGTGTTGGTGGATGGATGTGTGGGTGGCTGGATGGGTGGATGGGTGGCTGGATAAAGGGAAACATGGGTGGATGGATTAAGGGATGGATGGGTGGCCATTTGGGTGGGTACGTGGATGGGTGTGTGGGTGAATGAGTGTGAGGGTGGGTGGATGAATGGGTGGGTAGGTGGGTGGAAGGATGGATGGATGTGTGGGTGGGTGTGGGGGGGGTGGATGGGTCGAATGTTGGGTGGATGGATGGGTGGGTAGATGGATGTTTGGGTGGATTTTTGGATGGGTGGGTGGGTGAGTGAATGGGAGGATAGATAGGTAGATGGGTGAGTGGTTGTGTGTGTGGGTGGGTGCATGGATGGGTATGTGGATGGATGGGTGGGTGGGTGGGTGGATGTGTAGGTGGGTGGGTGGGTGGGTGAATGGATGGATGGGTGGGTGGATGGGTGATTGGATGGGTGAATTGATGGGTGTGTGGATGGATGGATGGGTAGGTGAATGGATGGATGAGTGAGTCGATGGGTGGGTGGGTGGGTGGGTTTGTGGATGAGTGGATGGATGGACGTGTGGGTATGTGCATAGGTAGGTGAATGGATGGATGGGTGGGTGGATGGGTGGGTGGATGTACGGGTGAGTGGGTCAATGGGTGGGTGGCTGGATGGATATGTGGGTGGATGAATGGGTGTGTGTGTGTGTTGATGGATTAGTGTGTGGATGGGTGGGTGGATGGCTTTGTGGATGAATGGATGGATGGACGTGTGGGTGTGTGGATGGGTAGGTGAATGGATGGATGGGTAGGTGGATGGATAGAAGGGTAGGTGGATGGGTGGGTGGATGTACAGATGAGTGGGTCAACGGGTGGATGGCTGGATGGATATGTGGGTGGATGAATGAGTGTGTGTGTGTGTTGATGGATTAGTGTGTGGATGGATGGATGGGAGGACGGATGGGTGGGTGGGTGGATGGATCGGTGGGTGGATGGGTGTGTGGGTTGGTGGATGGGTGGATGGATGGATGGTGGATGCGTTGGTGGATGGGTGGATGGGTAGGTGAATGGATGGATGGGTAGGTGAATGGATGGATGGGTGAGTGGATGGATGGGTGGATGTACGGATGAGTGGGTCAATGGGTGGGTGGCTGGATGGATATGTGTGTGGATGAATGGATGTGTGTGTGTGTTGATGGATTAGTGTGTGGATGGGTGGGTGGATGGATGGGTGGGTGGATGGATGGATGGGAGGACGGATGGGTGGGTGGGTGGATTGATCGGTGTGTGGGTTGCTGGATGGATGGATGGATGGATGGTGGATGCGTTGGTGGATGGGTGGATGGGAGGTTGGGTGAGTGTATGGATGGGTCGATGCTTCTATCAGCCACAGAAAGCCATTAAACCACCAAAAGCTGGAGAGAGGCATGGAAAACCTTCTCCCTCAGAGCTCTCCGTAGCAACTCCCCCTGCTGACACCTTGATCTCAGACTTCTGGCCTCCAGTACTGTGAGAAGATGCATTTCTTTTTTTCAAGCTGCCATGTTGGTGGTGATTTGCTACGGCAGCCCTGGCAAACTAATACAACAAGGAAAGAGGGGAAGAGTTTTAGCCCATACACACTGAGAAAATTAGAGAAAGCCTGATCTTGCTGCATAAGAGAGGAAGAACCTCACAGAAAAGACAAAGCATGGAAAGAATGAGGTTATGGGATAAAAGAAAGGGAACAGTACTGAGCCCGTGGCCTCGGAGCTCAATGGAGGACGAGGGTAGCAGGACCTAAAGGTATGAAAAAATCTCTGCAAGCAACGGCAACAACAGCATGTACTCATGCGACCTCCCTTCTTCGTGACGTGCTGATGACAGATGTCCAGCGCCAAGCAGGGGTGGAGCGTGTAGATGATGACGCCCTTTGCAGAAGCCCAGGAGAAACGGCTGCCCACGACCCTGTCCTTGCCAGCAGGCTGGGGCTGAGCCACGCGAGTGGGGACCCGAGACAGCGTCAGAGCTCCCTGCTCCAACACCTTCCTGCGGGGGGCAGAGCTTCCCGTCACCCTTGTCACACGGATCCACAACACGGGGCTTCCCAGAGCCCCCCACGACCCAGACATTGGACCCCGTGCAGCCCCAGCTGGGAGGGGGTGTACCCGCACACCTGGAGGCTGACCCACGCGGGCAGCGGGCAGAGTCCAGCATTGGGACCACTCCTACGGTCGCGTTGGCCAGGATCGTGCAACGTGGTCTCCCTGTCACCCTTCGTGCACTCACACTGGTTTGTGCAAGAGTCCTGGTCATTGATTCAGAAACAAGACAGGTCCTGTAGATGTCCGAGAGCTCCCCGAGGGTGACAGATGCCAGGTCTAGCACAGGGGTCACCCAGGAAACTGCCCCCACCCCCCAAGGATATTTGGCAATGTGTGGAGACGTCTCTGGTTGTCAGCACTGGGGTGGGCTCTGCCAGCATCTGGTAAGTGGAGCCCAGAGATGCTGGTCAACACACCAAAGTGCACAGCACGCCCCCACCCCAGAGCCAGCCAGCCCCATTGTCGGCAGGGCTGAGGCTGGCAGCCTTCCCTGTGCGTGAGAGTCTCTCTATATTCCTCTATCTATCTGTCAATCATCCTCCAAGTCATTATGAATCAGTTACCTATCTACTGATCGTCCATGCACATGAACCATCTGGTAATGGCCGTCAAGGGTACCGGTTATGCTTGTGCGGCTCTATTTCTGGGCTCTCTGTTCTGTTCCCCGGGTCTGTGAGTCTACTCTGCAGCCAGAACCGCAGCGTCTTGGTTGCTGAAGCTTCACAGAAGATCTGGAAGTCAGGCAGCGTCGGGTCTCTGACTCTGTCCTTCTCCTTCTGTGTTGTGTGGCTACCTGGGTGACGTCACCCTCTCTGCCCCCTGTGTTGTGAACATCTCTCTCAACCTGGTGTTCGGCTTTTGGTTTCATTTCCGATGTTTCCTATTTCATTAAAATTTCATGGACTTATCCGACAAAATCTTTTACGTTTTCTTCCGTATTTTCTACCTTGCTTAGGAGTAGCTTTCCCATGCTGTAAGGATGCCGTGGCCTCCGCCCTCTTTGTGGACGGCCTTCCTGGTTTTTATTCTCTGATTTCCATTCTCAAGCTGTTGTCATAATGGCTTCTCATCAAACACGAGGGGTTGGTGTTTGTTGAGTGAATGCGTGATCGGAGCCCAGAAAACACAACATAAAATCGCGAGCTCAAACACCAGTGGTGCCGGAGAGACTCCTGAGCTTGTCTCCGCAGCTGAGCCTCACTGTTCCCTCCACCGGAGCTGGGAGCCCTCACCCTAATGTGTTATGGGCTGTGTGAGGTGCAGGAGACACACCTCCATTCTCAAGACCTCTCTGCAAGATGTGGGCATCGGCAACCTGGTTGTAAGCTTTATATGGAAGACTGAGAATTGCAAAGTATCCCGAAATGAGAAGAACAGAGTTGAAGCACTGATGTTATGTGACTTCAAGGCTAATCCAGACAGTGTGGTATCGGTTAAAGAATAGAGAAACACATTAATGGAAGAGAATAGAGACCCTAGAAATAGATCCTGATAATACAGTCAACCGATCTTTGACTTAAGAGCCAAAGCAATGCAATGGGGCAAAGAGAGTCTTTCCAATAATCGGTGCCAGCACAACTGGAGGTCCACATGCAAAAAAAAAAAAAAAAAAAAAGCATCCCAACACAAACAATTACGTCGTTCACAAAAAGGAACTCCCAATGGATCACAGACCTAAATATGAAACGCAAAACTATAAAACTGTCCAGAAGATAACATAGAAGAAAATCTAGATGATTTTTTGGCAACAGCTTTTTAGCTATGATACCCAAGGCACAGTCCACAAAAGAAATACTTGATAAGTTGGAGTTCATTCAGATTCAAAACTTCTGCTCTGCAAAGGACAGTGTTGAGAGAACGAGCAGATGAGCCCAGGACTTGGAGAAGATATTTGTGAAACAGACACTGGATAAGGGACAGGTCTGCAACATGCACAAAGAACCCAATAGTGGGAAAACAAACAAGCCCACTTAGAAGTGGGCCAGTGAGAATGGCTTTTATCAAAAAGTCCCGAAACAACAGATGCTTCTATAGCAGGGGGAGGAGAACTGAAATACACCAGAGTACATGGTTCTTCTTCACAAGGTCTTCCCTCAGGAGAAACTATTAGTAGTTAACCAGAAACTAACCTGCTGGGGTTTTATCAGAGCCTAACTGACCTGGAAAAAGGGAAATACTCAATTCTGGCCCACTGTAGTATCCTGTCCCACCTAGGGTGGGGAATAAACTAAGATGCGCTTGAGAAGTTCACAGTCCAGAAGCATAGATTCACTAAGAGACTGAGACCTAATCAAAGAACTAGAGAAAGCTTCTCTTCCCCTCACACCTTACCACCATATTACCAAAGCCCTATTTACAGCATTTCCTTTTACCCAGCACATCATGTTTGGCTGTTGAGAAAAAATTACAAGGCATACTAAAAGGCAAAAAACACAACTTGAGACAAAGTAAACATCAGAACCAGACATGGAAGGAATGTTGGAATTATCAGGCCTGGAATTTCAAACAACTATGATTAATATGCCAAGGGCTCTAATGGATAAAGCAGATAGCATGCAAGAAAAGATGGGCAATGTAAGCAGAGAGACTGAAATCTTAAGAAAGAACCAATACGAAATGCTAGAGATCAAAAGCATTATAACAGAAACGAAGAATGCCTTTAATGGGCTTATTAGTAGACTGAGGAAGAACATCTCTGAGCTTGAGGATATATCAACAGAAAACCTCAGAACTGAAAAGCAAAATAACAAAGATTGAAGAAAACATCACATAATATCAAGGATTGAGGGACAACTACAAAAGGCATAAATGTGTGAAATGCATACACTAGAAAGAGAAAAAATATTGAAATAACAAGTATTGAAAATTTCTCCAAAGTAATGTCAGACACCAAACCACAGATCCAGAAAGCTCAGAGAACATCAAGCAGCATAAATGCCAAAAAAAAAAAAAAAAAGAAACCAAAACCCCTGTACCTACGCATACCATTCTCAAACTACAGAAAATCTAAGACAAGGAAAAAAATCCTCAAGGAAGCTAGAGGAAAAAACACCTTACCTATTGAGGAATAAAGATAAGAATGACCTCCAACTTCCCCTCAGAAACCATGAAAATAAGGAAAAAGTGAAGTAAAATATTTAAAATGTTTACATAAAAAAACCTACCAACCTAGAATTATGAACTGTGAAAAATTATCCTCCAAATTTGAATGAAAAATAGAGACTTTTTTCAAAAAAAGATTGAGGAAATTTGTTACCAGTAGACCTGCATTGCAAGAAATGTTAAAATTCTTTCTGAGAGAAAAATAATATAGCTTAGAAACTTAGATCACCATAAAGAAAGGAAGAGCACTGAAGAAGGAATAAGTGAAGGTAAAATATGAACTTTTATTTTTCTTATTCCTAATTCATCTAAGAGATAACAGTTTGTTCAAAATAAAAATAGCAACAGTGTGCTCAAGTATGTATACTTATGTATATATCATGTATACTTATGTATGTATATGCTTATATATAAGTGAAATGAATGACAGCAATGATACAAGGAAGAGAAGAGAGGAATTAGGATTATTTTGTGATTATAACCTACTCATATTGCCCATGAAGTAGTACAGTGTTATTTGAAAATAGACTTTGATTAGTTGTAAATGTATATTACAAATTCTAGGGCCACAACTTAAAAAAGTAAAAAAAAAAAAAAAAAAAGAAGTGTAACTGACATGGAGAATGGAGAAAAAAACAAAATTATATGAAATGCCCAATTAAAACCACAAAAGGCAGAAAAAGAGTGGAAAATAAAAATAGGAATAAAGAAAAAGGCTGACAAATAGAAAACAGTAAAAAATATGGTAGATATTAATCCAACTGTGTCAATAATCATGTTGAATGTCAATGGTGTAAATGCACCAATCTAAAAGACAGAGATTGTCAGAGTGGATTAAAAAAAAAAGTCCCAACAATGTTGTTTGCAAGAAACACACTTTAAATAGAAATATATATTCCAATGAAAGAAGAAATAAAATTGTCTTTGGTTACAGATGACATGTTTGCCTATGTAGAAAATCCAAAAGAGTCAACAGAAAAGCTCCTGGAATTAATAAGCAATTATATTAATAGCTTGGTTACAGAATATAAGGTTAATATACAAAAGCTTACATACCAGCAATGAACAACTGAAATTTGAAAAACACAGTATCATTTACAGTAGCATGGCCCAAAAATGAAATACTTACGTATAAATCTAATAAAATATGTATAAGGAGGAAAACTATAAAACTCTGATGAAAGAAATCAAAGAATTAAATAAGTGGAGAGATATTCCATGTTTATCAATAGGAAAACTCAGTATTGTCAAGGTGTCAGTTCTTTCCAACTTTATCTACAGATAAACAAAATCTTAATCAAAATTTCAGCAAGTTATTTCGTGTGTATCAACAAACTGATTCTAAAGTTTACATGGAGAAGCAAAAGAGCCAGAATGGCTAGCACAGGATTGAAGGAGAACAATAAAGTTGGAGGACTGACACTGCTCAACTTCAAGGCTTACTATTAAGCTACAGAAATCAAGACAATGTGGTATTGGTGAAAGAACAAATAGATCAATGGAACAGAATAGAAAGTCCATAAATAGACCCAATTAAATATAGTTAACTGACTATGACAAAAGAGCAAAGGCAATAATACAACAGAGCAAAAACAGTCTTCTCAATAAATGGTGCTAGAACAACTGGACGTCCACGTGCAAAATAATGAATCTAGACACAGAACTTACATCTTTTACAAAAATTAACTCTAAATGGATCATAGATCTAAATGTAAAATGCAAATTTATAAAATTCCTGGAATATAACATAGGGGAAAACCTAGATGACCCAGGGAATGGCAATGATTTTTTAGCCATAACACCAAAAGCTTGATCTATAAAAGAAACAATCAATAAGGTAGACTTCATTAAAATTAAAAATCTCTGCTCTGTGATAGTGTCAAAAGAATGAGAAGACAAGGCATAAATTGGGAGAAAATATTTGTAAGAGACATATCTGATAAAGGGCTGGTACCCAAAATATACAAAAAACTCTTTAAACTCAACAATAAGAAAACAAAAAACAGTTAAAAATGGGCCAAAGATGTTAAAAGTCACTGCATCAAGAGATTAAGAGATTAACAGATAGCAAATAAACATATGAAAATTGTACCGCATCATACGTCATCAGGAAAATGCAAATTAACACAGTAAAATACTATTACACACCCATAAGAATGGCCAGTATCCATAACACTGACAATACCAAATGCTAGTGAGGATGTAGAGTAACAAGAACTCTCATTCATTGCTGAGGAAATGCAAAATGGTTTAGCCACTGTGAGAGAGAGTTTGGCAGTGTTTTACAAAATTAAACATCCTCTTACCACATGATCCAGCAATCATACTCCTTCGTATTAACCCAAAGCAGCTGAACACTTATGTCCACACAGAAACCTTCATGTGAACATTTACAGCAGGTTTATCCATAATTGCCAAAACTTGGAAGCAATCAAGATGTCTTTGAATAAGTGAATGGATAAATAAACCGTGGTACATCAGTATTTAGTATGTGTACTATGGTACATACAATGATATAGATAATGGAAATTTATTTAGTGCTATAAAGAAATGAGCTATCAAGCCATAAAAAGACCTGCAGAAACCTTAAATGCATATTACTAAGTGAAAGGAGCCAATGTGAAAAGGCAACATACTATAAGTGTCTTAGTCTGTCCAGGCTGCTATAACAAAATACCATAAACTGGGTGGCTTATAAACAACAGAAATTTATTTCTCACAGTTTTGGAGGCTGGAAAATCCAAGATCAAGGCACTAGCAGATTCAGTGTCTGGTGAGGGTTCACTTTCTGGTTTATAGCAGTGACTTTTACCTGTGTCCTCACACGGTAGAAGGGACTAGCTAGCTCTCTGAGGCTTTTTATAAGGGCACTTAATTATATTCATGAGAGATACATCCTTATTACCTGATCACCTCCTAAAGGCCCTACCTCCTAATACCATCACCTCGGGGGTTAGGATTTCAACATGAATTATGAGAGACATAAACATTCACACCATAGCAATATGATTCAACTATATGCCATTCTGGAAAAGGCAAAACTATGGAGGCAGTAAAAAGATCAGTAGTTCCTGGGGGTTCAGTAGGGGGAAGGGATGAATACGCAGAGCACAGAGAATTGTTAGGGCAGTAAAAATACTCTATATGATAGTATAATAGTGGATATACAGCATCATACATTTTTTCAAACCCACAGAATGTTGTCCATAGTTCAAGGATGAACCCAAATGTAAACTATGGACTTTGGGTGATTGTGTCAATGTAGTTTCATCAGTTGTAACAACTGTACCACTCTGGTGGGGGGATGTTGATAATGGAGTTGGCTATGCATGTGTAGGGGCAGGGAATATATGGAAAATCTCTGTACCTTCCTGTCAATTTTCCTGTGAACCTAAAACTGCTCTAAACAAAGTCTTTAAAAAAAGCAAATTGCAGTACTAAATGTGCTATACACATATGAATAAATATATAGATATGTAGACATTTAAAAAATAAAATGAAAACCTACATATGTGGTTGAAATCTGTGGGTACACACACACACACACACACACACACACACACGCACACACACAGATTCTAAAATAATAAGCACATTTTTATTTATTCTTGTGAGTTGAGGAATGGGACCAAGGGAGAATGAGAAAGATTTTTACTTTTTAGTTTTCTATTGTCTGAATTATTTACAATGAGCAGGTATTATTTTGTAATTTTAAAAAGCAAAACATTTAAAGCACTTTAATAGAAGGTGCCATGTGAACAGTAGATACCAAGGGAAGTTTAAAAAAGAGGTTAAAAGTAGACAAAGTTCAAAAGGAATTCGTCATGCATAAAGATGAGAAGGAAAAGAGAGAATTCTAAATAATGGTGAAAAACACAAGCAAACACAAAATCAAATAAGAAAGCACAGACAGCATATGCAGAAACTGCAAGTAGTCTAGTTTTACTTCAGGATCTAGAGAGATTATATGAGGGAGAGGCAGAAGATGATACTGAGAAAGATGGAATCAGGGACCTATTATATTAACAATACAATACCCAGAACATTACAATTTGAACTGAAATCCTTTTAAATTTCATGTGCACATATTATTTTTAAATACCGAATTATACAGGGGGAAAGAGAGAAAAGCAAACCTGTCCTCCTAGCTGAAGAAGCTCAGAGAACTTCACCCCAAAATATGGCTCCCTAATATAATGAGTATTTAAAGGCCTTTACAGATCAACAGATGAGGGAAGAGACTTTTCCCCTGTCTACATAAAAAACAGAGAGCCCACCAAAGAAAACAATTTGTTTTTCCTTCCCCTTTCTGTTACCTCATTATCTACTATAGAAAAGAAGAATGAAGAATTGTAACCACACCTGAATGGACCCTTTTCACAAGATGTCTGTCTCTCAGGCTCATTCATTTCCTAAGACAACCATTTATAAGTTAATCTATTCCTCATCCATTCATTCTCATTAGTAATCATTCATAAAATAATAAGCACATTTTTATTTATTCTTGTGAGTTGAGGAATGGGACCAAGGGAGAATGAGAAAGATTTTTACTTTTTAGTAAAAAAAGAATTACCTGTATTCCCCATCTTCCCCTTGCCCTTTGAAAAAGTATATGGGCCCATGCATGTTAATAAATTTGTATTTCATTTCTCCTATTAATCTATCTTTTGTCAATTGATTTTCAGTGAAACTTCAGAGGCTGAAGGGGAAGTTTTCCCTTGGCCCCTACATGGCACTTCTGATCTCCTTAGGAAAAAGGCAACCAACACTTTGGAGACAAAAGTGAGCTTTGCATATTCAGGAACATCAAGAACAAGGTGGCTAAAGACAAGTAAGGAAAATGAAGAATGATACAGATGGGGCCCAAGATTCAGGCAGAAAACTGGACAACGCCCCCGACTATGGTAAGGAGTTTGCATTGCTTCTTTCCAGTATGACTAATTATGAGTACATCTATCAACTTGGCATTGAACTACAGTATATAAAGCAAAAAAAATGGGAACCATTACAAGAAGACTAGAAAATTTCATGATCATAATGAGAGATTTTAATATACCTTTCAGAAACTACAACTGCTAAGCAAAAGTTATGAAACAGAGAGATGATCAACAAAATCAACAAGCTTAATTTAACTGCTCTTAAATCACAACACTAGTAAATGTGAGATAAGTGTTTTGAGAGTAAATTCAGCCAAAACAAAAGTTAGAATGCAAAAAGATAGGAAGAAGAATGTAAAGTAAAAGGTACTATCATTTACTGAGAAAAGAGCAAGGAAGAATAGAGGTAGTATAAGTACAATGGGGGTATAAATAAAATGGAGAGGCTTGGACCAAGTACCAGGGAAGGAATAGAGTTTTAACTAGAGGAATTAAGGGAACTTTTAAGTGGAGGCCCAGCTGAGGATGGAAAGAATGAATTTACAGAGTATGTCAATTATTCCAATAATATAGACAAAAAGGTGACAAGGATCTGAATTATGGTAATAGTACTTGAATGGAGAAGAAGGTGACTCTGAGCATTTTCAAAGCAGAGGCAAAGAAGCAAAGCAACCAAACCCAGGACTTGGTGACAGCTAAGAATAGGGTAAAGAGAGAGATGTCAAGCGAACTGTAACGTTTTAAATCAGAAACATATGAAGAACACCATTTATGAATACGAGAAAACTGGGAAGAGGCCAATTTAATAAGAGAAAAAATGAATTTTCTTTTGGATTTACAGGATGAAATATCGGTGGGACGTTCAAATGTAATGTACATAGACTGGATTCACCAGCACAGGGGCGGCTAAAACTATAAGACTGGATGGGTTTATCAAAGAATGGTTTACGATAATGATACTTGAGTATTTAGGGATCCTAAAACCTGATGAAAGCTCTTCTTCCTTGAAAAATGTTTATTTGCAAATTCACACTATATTTTTTATGACATTTCAGGATATTCACAAACCTGTTAAAGTATTCCTTGGGTTTCAAATATGAAAATTCTGATTTAGAGAGAACCATGGGTAGAGACTTGAGTTCCAGCCAGAGGGTTAGGAGGAGGAAGAGAAGACTTCCCAGGAAACAAAAAAAGCACAGGAGAAAAGATACTCCCCAAAAGTCAGGGCACTGAAACCAATACAGGAGAAAGTGTTCAAAAGTAATGGATAATGAACAGAATAAAATACATGAGGATGGAAGAGAAAGATTAGAACTAAGCAATGACAGGACAGGAGTCTAGGGCTAGGAGTTTTAACTCTTGACCTTTTTACAAGTACCTGTTCACAAGTGAAGCAATATGCAGTGTCAGCACAAATCCTGTCTTAACTGAGGAAAAAAACTCCAAGTACAAGCTGTTCTTGAAACAAGTAAACATACAAACTAGTGAAACCAACCCTTTCATTCAACAATACTCATTAAAAGGGCATTGCTTACAAGATGTTAATTTAGATCTGATATAGAAATAGAAAAACAAGATCAACATTAAGAAAAAGTTTGATAAATAAAAATTACTAAATAAAAATACGTTCTTATATTGAAAGTACAGCTCATCGGCATAAGCAATTTAAAATAGCTATAATGGGCTTCATACAACTGCTCATACAAGGTATAAGCTCTCAGTTCACAGTAATATACTTTCTAAAAATCCTCGGATTTTAAAATTGTTAATATTTCACTGTTTAACGGTATTTTCTCAATACACTGAAACACACTTTTGTCTTTTTTGAAATCTGGACAATTAGGACTGCGGAATTAATATGCAACTGTTATTGGAAATAAAAACAGTACTTTAAACGGTATTTTATGATAGTCCCTTACGTCATATCTCATCTAAGTTTTTCCTAGGAGTCGCCACTTTTCTTTAAAGTTATCACCGAATTAGGCGTAATTCCTCCCAGCATAATGACAGAAATGACACAGGGATAGGAAGCACTGCAACGCAATGATTCATATACCTTCACCTTTTAAAAAGCACACACCTGAATCCACTTAAGCAACAGCAGTCAGGGATAGACTCAAACGTGGGTAGGGTTAAAAAGAAATCGCTGATAAATAAAAACATCGCGCAGTAGAATCTCCAGGTGCACACTAACAGTCGAGAATGATGTAGAAAAGGGAAACCGTTTTGAGAGACACCAGCGAACTGCTGGAGAACACTACAGTCCAGAGGAAGGCAGGGCAGATTCCGGGAAAGTGGGCTAGGAGTCGTGGGATGGGACAGGAGACGCCGGGCAGGACCAGAGAAACCAAAACGGTTTGCGTTTCTGGGGCCGCAAAACCCGCGGGTGCGCAGGCGGCGGAGGGCGCTGCACACCAACGAGCCCCAGAACCCGCGGGCTCCTTCCGATACCCGGTGGCTTTTTGGAGCCGTGATCCTGGGACCTCCCGAAGCCGGGCGTCTCCCCATGCTCTCACTCTGGAAGTGCCCTCAGAAAACAGACAGGAAGACCCAGAGGGCCGGACAAGTCTCCGGAGTGAATACCCGGCCTCCTACCGTCCCGCCCCTGTGTCCTCAAGGCCACTGACCGGAATGCAGGCCGCAGTCACTTGCGCGGCAGTGGAGACTGGCTCCTTCCCGGCATTGACGTCCACTCCGGCTGGCCTGCATCAGCTGAGCTTCCAACACAAACAGAGGGCAGCAGCCAGAGCGCCACCCCCTCAGCCCGCCCCGTTCCGCCCCCAGCGGAAATGACGCACAGGCCTGTTCGCCTCTACTCGCCTGTCGGAGGGCGGTTCCTCCTCCCTCTGGCCTCTGCCTCCCTGTCAATCGCCGGTCCGCCCCACCCCAGGCATGCGCAATAGAACATGATGGAGCGCGAGGCGGAAGGCCCGCGGGTGTCGTGCATGCGCGCACCGGCGTGCCGGCGCCGGGAGAGGCGTGGCTGGGAATGTGGGGAGTTTAGGTAGGATCTGGCCCGGGTGCTTGAGCTCCGGACCCGGGGGAGCTCGTGTTTCCTCCGTGGGCCAGACCTCAGAGCAGGCTCGGGGCTTGCTTGTTTGCAGACTGCCATCCTCTTTCAGCAGAGGCAAGCCTCCGTCTCCACATCCCTCAAGGCCTTGTCCCTGGAGCTGCTGGCTGCGTTACCAGCCGCCTGGAGGGTGGTGAGCGTCATGGTCCGGCCACTACCACGCTGGTGTCACCGTTCACGGTGACGTCTCTTCATTATCCATTCCTGGGCATAGCCACCCAGACTAAATGTCATTCAGAAGCGCTTTTATGTATATTATTGTAAATTAGAACAAATGGTCGAATTCTGACATTTTATCCATACCAGATGGGCAAACTACAGCCCACCCCATTCTTAGCTGTGAGCTAAGAATGGTTTTCACATTTTTCAAAGCTTGAAGAAAAATGCGTTTGGGGGCACATGACAATTATATGCCATTCAAATTTCAGTATCCATTAAAAATAGTTTTATTAGAACACAATCATGCCATTCCTTTCATGCTACAACAGCAAATTTGGGTTGTTGCAACACACTTACTCTCTTGAAGTGATCTTGCAGTTAAGATGAGGTCAGGATAGAAGGTAGAAAAGTAGTCTTAACTAGTTTTCAACCTCGAAATGTTAACAAGACTGTTAGAATCCACCCTATGGCTCACCTTCTTATTGGTGTCAATGCTTTAGTCCCCTGTAAGATTACTGTAAAGTCCTTAAGGAAGGAAATGGTATGAGCTGCCACACGTACTGAATGTTAGACTGATAGTATTCTTTTTAAAAAATTAAGGAGGGGGCTGAGCACGATGGTTTAGGCCTGTAATCCTAGCACTCTGGGAGGCCAAGGCAGGAGGATAGCTTGAGCTCAGGACTTCGAGAGCACCCTGAGCAAGAGTGAGACAGTGTCTCTACTAAAAATAGAAAAATTATCTGGGCATGGTGGCGCATGCCTGTAGTCCCAGCTACTCAGGAGGCTGAGGCAGGAGGATCCCTTAAGCCCAGGAGTTTGAGGTTGCTGTGAGTTAGGCTGATGTCATGGCACTCTAGCCCAGGCAACAGAGCCAGACTCTGTCTCAAAAAAAAAAAAAAAAAAAGAAAAAGAAATATTAAGGAGGGAAGCCAGCTTGCTAGGCTCTTGGGCCACAGGTAAACTGAATTGGGTCCATCATAATTCCAGCAATGCATAAGGCAGACAAGTTATTTAGCTGAAAGACAGTTAAAAGATACATGCACAAATGAAACCTTAGAGGAGTATGGAAGTACCTTTAGTTCTTGAGGGATATTTCTCTCTATTGTTAAAAGAAAAAATTATTCTGACACTTGTTAAAATGACAAGGAAGACTATTCAGGACTATCACAATAGGTGTCAAGACTATTGCCATAGGGCAGAGAGATCAGCCTCAAGTTCTAATACAACAAAGACAGCTAGGATTTATAGCCAACAGACAGAATGAGGGGTCAGTGCATGGAAAATTACTAAGAGGTGATATCACGGTAGGGGACATTCTTGCTAAACTGACTTAAGATTCTTGTGAAGCTAGCTGGGGGCGATCAATTATCAAGGGGTGGGATATTCTCTCTAAACTGACTTAGCTGGATTCTTGCTGCGACTGGACTCGGCAGGCCTAAAAGAGGGGCCTAAGGACGAGGGCTAGTTGAGAAAAGGGCTCATGCTAACTAAAGTTTGATAGAGGAAAGAGTCTCACCATACCTTCTCCCCTTGTGTTCCTTCATTCCCTAGTTTAGTCAGATGTTATCAAATATCTAGATTTCCCTCCCATGCCAGAAATTTTCAAGAAACTCCCCATTCCTCCTTTTCCTTACTTGCCCTTCTCCCTCTCTTTTCCACCACCATACCTTTAATTCGTCATAAGGTCTGATGAGTCTTACTGCAGAATCTCTTGAATCTTCCCTCTGCTCTACATTCTCATTTCAACAGCTTTGGTTTAGGCTTTCATCCTACCTCCTCAATATCATCTAAACTGGTTTTCCAGTGTAACTAACCTCTGACCCAGTCAGTCTCTTGTTGGCAGCCACGCTAATCTTTTGAAAATGCACGTCCAATCATGTTTTCTCTGATTAAAAAGCTTTCGCTGCAGCTTCATCTCCATGGAACAAACTGTATGGCATGATAGACTTTGACCCCGCCTACCTTCCTGCCTTTACTTTGACTGCTTGCTGCTCACTTTGTACCCTCCAGTCTTATCTGTATTTCCCTATACACCCTATGCCTTTTCATACTTAGTGCCTTTACTCATGCTGTTGTCTCAGCTTCCCTTCCACCCTGTCCTCTTAAAGATTTATTTGGCCTTCAACCAGGAAAATCTTACCTCACTACTTCATAGATTAAATCATTCCTTACACCTGTGCTTGCTTCTCCTCTTGCCCTTGCTGTACAGTATTAAAATTTATTTGTTTATATGCCTGCAAGTTTCCTACGGGCAGGAAGTGTAATGTAACTATATTTGTATCTTCTGGATCTAGCATAATACCCAAAAAATAGCAGACTCTCTAAAATTCTGTATTATTGAGTTGATTTTAATTTTATTTAGATTATTAGTTTGGTAAATTAAAAATGGAAAATAGAATGCATTTATGATTCTTTCAATGTTAGGCAAAGTTTTGAGAGAAAAGAGAATTTCATTTAATTTCAAACAAAGTAAATTCAGAAATGTGCAAAATAGATAATCTTATGTATTAATACAAGACTAATGCCTTAAGGAAATAATGTTGAATACAGTACTTGTTCAACCCTATATTCTTCTGCAGCTAGGTAAAAGAGATATCCACATTGCCCCTGTATCATTTACTTGCTGTGCTCATTCCATTTATAAGGTTTATTACTGATTTCCTCATCTATTTTAGATCTTTCCCTCTTCTATATCCATAGTGACTCCTTTATATTAACTATTAAGGTCTGGTTCATAATAACTTCTTCAAAGAACTTCTAATGTATTGCTCAAACAAAACTTTCATGTAGCCAAAATAAATTTAGCCATATTGGCGTAAGATATTTCTTCAAATCAACCAAGTGAGGGATATGCCAAAAATTAATTCTTTAAGAATAGTTGCCATGGTAGGCAAAATGATGGCCTCCTAAAAAATGTTTATGCCCTAATCTTGGAGCCTGTGAATATGTTACGTTACATAGCAAAAGTGACTTCTTGTGGATGTAGTTAAGGTTACAGATTTTAAGAAAGGAAAATTATCCTGGATCATCCGTGTAGGTCCAGTCTAATCACATGAGCCCTTAGAAGCAGTAGAGACATGGCAGGAAGAAAGAGAGATTTAAGATGGGGGCTGAGGAGCAATGTGACAAGGAATGCCGGTGGTCTTAGGAGCCAAGAGAAACTCCTGGCTGACAGACAGTAAGGAAATAGAGACCTCAGCCCTAAAGCTGCATGGAACTGAATTCGCCAACAAGCTAAATAACCTTAAAAGTACATTCTCCTCGAAAGCCTCCAGATGAAAGCCCAGGTCTGCTGACGCCTTGATTTCAGCCTTGTGAGACCTGCAGAAGAGGAACTAGTCACCTTACCTGGACTTCTGACCAACAGAACTATGTCATAATAAATTTGAGTTGTTTTAGGCCACTAAATTTATAGTATTTTGTTTCAACAGCAATAGAAAATTAATATAATTGTCTTTTTATAGTTTGAAGACATGAAGGCAAGGATTTTATCTGTTTTGATCCTTAGCACTGAGGCTTTGCATTTAATAGGTACTCAGTAAGTATTTGATGAACATATATTGAACAAATTAGATTTACTCATTCAACCATTGAGTGCTTACCATATGGTTGGCACCAAGCTATTTGCTGGAAGTAAAAAATTGAAGCGCCTCCATGGAACTCAAAGTATAAGCTTAGGTAATTATACAATGTGGAAAGAGCACTAATGGAGATATGCGCCAGGTATTTTCAGAGTTCAAAGCAGAGATACCTATCCCAGCCCGTGGTGTCAGGAAGGGCTTACTGGGGGAAAGGACTTCTGAGCCAAATCATAAAAGCTGTTGTTAGCAAAGCACATGGCAGTAGTGGAGGTGGTAAGAAAAAGGAGAGAGCTTTACAGAGAGAAGGGACATCGTGATTAAAGGCAATGAGGTAAGAAACAACATAGTTATCAATTACTCGCAGAGATGTATGAAGGGAACTATCTGTTCCATGCTTCTGGTACTGGAAATGTGATATAAGGGTTGGATAAGACCTAAAACTGAGCTTTCCTTGATCTTCTAGATGATCAGAATCAGATTTTAAGGCAAAAGAGTAATATGGTCAAATTTAAGTTTTAAGTAGATTTCTTTTGGCCCCGTGAGAGGGCAAGATTTGAAGATGAGGAGCCATGTCGTTGCTATATTGTGTTGTTTCCCTATGTAACCTCTTAATAAAAAAATCATTCTTTATCCACCTTAAAAATTGCCTTAATGAGTTTGTCTCTCTATACCTGCAGTCCAGACCTCTCTATCAGGTTTGAGACCAGTTTATCCAACTTCCTGCTGGGACATACCCAGAGGAACTAAACCAGTGGGAAATAAACAAGACATATGAGATAATTTTCTAGGTGAAGAAAGAACGGTTTTATTAATAGGCGAGTTATATCTCAGGTTTTGGCACAAGAGTAACAACTCAAAATCTTAAGGACATATTTTCTTTAACTTGCTTTTGAATCTAAGTTATACTTTACCTTTTACCTAATACTTTTATAGGTTATTCTCTGCCATACCTATTCACAGAACATCTCATCTAGCTAAAAATTCAGAAAAAAAATATCTAAAAATGCCCCGATATTCAATTTTATTGTCAGTTTTCTTGTAGGCAAATATTAATGTTTGCATTGCTTAACTTCAGAGTTAAGATAAGGTTGGAGTCTTAGCTTCACCATTTACTGGTTGTGATCCTGTGGGCAAATAACTTCTGCAAGCCTTCCTTTTCTCATTAGTAAAATCTTTCAACATCCTAATCCAATAGTCTAATTCAATTTATGAGCTGTGGCCAGGGAATGAGGTACTGTGACTGGTCAGCATGATCAAGCTACACCAAACCCCTCAACAGTACCCTAGCGTGTTGGGTCTTTCAAGGAAACAGCATCTCCCATAGAACCACAGTATTTGTCTTGGAAGAAAAGTTTTCACAGAAGGAGAAAAATGCAGGGCAGAAGAATAAGAAGGTTAGGCAGCATAGCCAGCAGCTGAACTCTGGTTGGAATGTATGAATGAACCAGTCCTAGATGCAACAGAGCGAGTAGCACTTGTCCTTCAATGCCTTTTATAGTTCCTGAGAGCTGAGAGGCTTGTCAGGGACTAACAATGTTTGCAAAGTTCGGCGACTATGAAGAGCAATTGCTTTAAAGCCAGACAAACTTATATTCCAGTTCTAGCTTTGCCATCTACTTGAGCAAAATACCCAACTTTTAAGTCTCAGTTCCAACAGTTGAAAAATGTATTTCGTTTATAAGAACCTTCTCAAAGACATTTGGATCCAGTTTGAGATAGAATGTCTGTTTTCTAAAGGCAGCAATAGTTGCTTGTATTGTATCATAAAATCATTCAAGCATGACTTCAGAGCCATATGAACCACAGCTATGTTTTGTCACTCTCAAAACAGTAGTGAACAAGACTTGCAACCTCTCTGAGTTTTACTTTACTCATCTAAAAAAACAGACAAAATAATACCCATCTTAAAAGGTTTTATGGAGGCTTAAATGAAATAATGCATGTAAAATGTCTAGTATTTATTAAAATATTTATTGTAAACATTTAACGACCTGATTATTGTAGTAGTCTCTAAATATACACCAGTTAATAAAGCAGATGCAATCCTAGCCCTCATAAACTGCACAATACACAGGATATATTCAATAAATTTCGCTAGTATTATTGGCATACCAATACCAAATTAATAGGGCTGAAAAGAAGTTCATAACATTTCTAGAGATATTTTTGAAGTAAGAATCTAGCCTGAATCAACAGAGTAGGATGCTAAATTCAATTCAAAAGAAATGGTATTTATAAGCACCAACCATGTGCAAAACTATGAGCTAGATACAGTGCCTGCCTTCAAAGAGTCTTGTAGAAGAGAAGATCTCCACATTCACTATAAAAAAAGAAAGAATGAAATATGTTATATAACAAAAAAACCAGCAAAGTTCTGGGAGAATTCAGAGGAGACAGTGATGAATTTCAAAGGGGGGTTAGGGATAAGGTTGCCAGCTCTAACAATATAAATATTATATGGGAAATATTTATACTATTAATAAAAAATTTTATCTTATTTATCTGAAACTCAAATTTAACTGGGCATTACATTTTATCTTTATTTAATTAGGCTACCTTAATTAAGGAGAGCTGCTGACAAGCCATGAAACTTAATTATTTCCAAATGGAAGAATGTGCAGGATATAAAATAGGTGAGAAAACACATTTAGTATAAGAACAATAGAAAAAAAAAAAGGTATAAAAGTGAGGGCTATACATGGCCTTTCCTCAGAATAGGATGAAAGCCAAAGGCTTGAATGGAATAATAGATAAAGCTGGAAATGTATAAAGAACTAAATCACAAAGTACCTTGAATGGCTGAACTAGAAATCTGATCCTTTTGATAATTTATAGTGGTATATAATTCATGTGAAAGAGAAATTAAAACTTTTCATTCTATTTTGAATATTCAAGTTACAGACATACTGTGGCTGTAAGAGGAGAAAGTACCACAGAGAGGGCCAGGTAGGAGGACCTGCTCTGGAAGGAGGCCATAAGTGATTTATTGAAGAATGGGACCCTGAAGGAAGCTGGAAGTGACTTCAGATTTAATGAAACACACAAACAAAAACACCTTGAACATCTTGAGAAGAGGAAAAGACCTGTTTAAAAGGAACAGGAAATGAGTTCTCTCTAGAAAAATTAGTTAACGCCCAGGTATGTGAATCACAGACTTCAGAGTAGGCAAAATAAGCACAAACACAATTGAAATGTTCAGAAACTGTGATGCCCCTTACAAACCCCAAATAGCAGAGAGTGAAACAATTCTAGGGAACCACAATGTGTGAGCCAAGATAGCATTTTATTTCATCGTGGAAGCCCTAATGGAAAAGCTTCCCTATTTTTTCAGCCAATGGCATGCAATGCCAGGAATATAGCAGCACAGGGGAAGGAGGTGCTTTGCTAGCTAGTATCTCAGCCACTATAACTCAAAAGAATGGCTTTGAGTTAATCAGACTGTAGAAAAAAAATCTGTAAAGTAAAATAGTCCCAAGAATATGACGTGAAGAGAACAGAGCATGCAATCCTGATAATATTCCATAACACTAAGTATGCCCACAGGTTTCCACTAAGGAAACCACAGGAGGTGATGTTACCTTCCTTCCCCTCCTCCTTGTCCTCCTCCTCTTTTGATATTGCAGAAATAATTTTAACTTCATGATTAATTTGTTGTATAAATAGCAAGAGAAATAAAGAAGTGAAACCTGATTCCAACCTACTTGAAAAATAACATTTCAAATATGTTCAAACTTTAAAAAATGAAAAGTTGAAAAAGGTACATTTTATACTATTTTCTCTATTTTAAGAAACTGCTTTTCCAACTAACAAAAGACTAGTATTACTATTAATATATAGGTGTGACAGTATAGTATATCTATACTATATAAGTGATTATATTTATAGATTTTTTTTTATCTCCACCAAAATTTTTTGGCTTCACTTTATGCCAGTAGAAAATTGATACATGTATATATACATATATATATATGCCATATAATGTATTTTAAATCTAAAGAACTCAAGATATTTATGATATTTGTATAGATACCTTAATACCTCTTTTTAAGCATCCTAATTAAATAGTATTTATTACTGATAAATAAATACAGTAGAGATTGAATCATTTCTCAAGGGACATCCAATCAGACTTTAGAACTTGGTATAGTTCTAATGTTTGATTAAAAAAAAAATTGCGGGGAGATTGGGATTTTGTATAAACTCAACAAATTCCCATTAATTCCGAAACAACCCCTGTATAACTAGACTAGACATAAAGCCTGGTTGCCTCTACACATCCCTTCCAACTAATAATATCGTGATGCATAAGACTGGCAAGTTGTTTCAGAGTGGGTTTCCTGCAGTTGCTATACATAGTGTTTAAATATGTATATTCAGAAACTACTTTTACAGTTTACCAGGTAGGATCAGACTTTTGGGAAACAGATTCACTCTAGTCAGATTCATAAGTAATTTTGATTAACCAGAATGCCAAAGTACTTATTTACATTGGCATGTAGGTGGCTTTTTATTGATATTTGCTATTTAGTACACCCTCTTTTTAATTAAAAAAATCAAAGTAGCTGGGGAAGAGAGGCTGGCATGGCAAAGTGAGAGAGTTTTCACAGAAAACGTGGAAATAGTGGCAGTAGGTTTTTTCACAAGAAGTCTCTCAAAGTTTTTCTGTGTTTTTATGTCTGTCTTGGCAGTGTTTCATGATTTCTTAATTCTTGCAGACTAAGTGTAACTGTGGCTTAGATGTCACAATTTACATAGCTGAGTTTCCTAACAGTTATGTTTCTGAAACCATGTATTTCTGGGGTGTTTGGAACTTACATTGAAACATTGGACTGAGTATGTGTTTGCTTGCTTAGCCTGTCATTGGTTTTGATATTTTTAATGAAATATTCTTATTTTAAATATACTTTTCCATATTTAAGTGTCTCTCTTTCTTTCTTTCTTTCAATCTTCCCCTCTTTCTCACTCTTGTATAAATATTTAGAAATGTCATTCTCCTTTTTTTAAAATTTTACTCTTTTAAAAATTTTTAATTCTTAATTTTTCTTTTTTCTACTGAATTTCTATGTTTCTAGAATATAGATGCTATTATGAATTTTTTTGTACTAAAATTGAGCCATTTTATGTTAAGCTGTTTTGATATTTTGCAGTTTAAGAAACAAGAATCAGTATTAGCAGAGAAAAGTGACTATTGTTGAATTTCTCACTAAGTCTTTGGAGTTTTAACAAAGTCAATTAAAAATATAGATTATAAATAAGAAAAATAACACAAGATTAAGTCAACTTAATCATAGTGGCACCAAGCACAAGCAGTATTTTTAAAATATGGAATAAAAGTGATGTGGTAGCCCTTGAGTTATTGTTTGTCAGATGCAAAGAATCACCTGCAGCCTTCTAAAATTATGGATTCCCAGACCCTGCTACTGGAAATTCTAATTCATAATGTCTAGGGTGGTGCTCTGGAATCACATTTCACAACATCATGTGATCAAACAAGGGGTTCATAACTTTTTCGGTTTATGAACTCCTTTGGCAATCTGTTAAAGCTAATGAATCTTTTCTTGGAATATTTCAATTTTGGCTGAGTGTCCACTGTTGGGGGTTCAGGTAGGTTTGGGCATACATGGTGAAGGAGAATAGCAAGTCCCTTTCTTGGGAGAGTACATGTTTGGGGGCTGAGGAGGCCCCAAGTGAGAACTCACTTTGTGGCCAGAGCATGTCTGGTGAACTGGCAAAATGGGTAGACTAAGAGAATTCCATTTGCAATTCCTGGGAGACAATGCAACCCAAGTGAAGGAAGAGCCCAAGCACTCTAATTGTGATGCTGTAACAAAGCCTAAACAAGCCTGGGGTGTGGGGTAGCCCTCTGTGTAAAGACGGATAATTGAACAGAAGTTTGTCTCCAACTTATGTCTTGAGAGAGAAGACTGTCACTAAAGTGTGTAAGAACTGACCCTTTAAATTTTATAACTCCTTAGGAGCACAAGCACCATTACTGCATTGACATACGAGGCAGAGGCCCATTCTCTGTGAAGATCTGCAGACCACGCTTGGCCAATAACCATGCACAAAACATGGGAATGCACGTCTGACACCAATCTGGGAATCTCAAAATGCTTAACAGGGTTGGGGAAGAAGTTTGCAGGGCTATAGAAATCCTTCACCGGCAGATGGAGTCATTGGTTTTAGTTTGTTTTGTTCACTGATGCATATTTAGGGCTTGTAATTGTACCTTTCGCTTACTAGATACTTACTGAATATTTGTTAAATAAATAATGAAAAAAATTAATGAAAAAAGAAATGACTTTATAGCCACAGGTTGGTTAAGCTTGGAGAAATTTAGGTTACAATAGACCTTGTTTGGTAATACTAAAGTCACTGCTTCTAGAACCCAGATCCAGGAAAATGTCAAAACTGTGAACATTTTTAAAAAGAATGTTAACAGAAAACACACCTGCTTGCACCATACCTCCCTGATCTAGTGTTAATGTAGCATATCTCAACAAAGGCAGCAACACAGCTGAACAGAATTACTATGTAGTCAGAGGGGGTGGAACGTTGTGATGGATGCCACTGCTGTAATATCGAACAATAATGATTCAAGCAGGTGGGTTCTCTCAGTGTGGTGGACACAGCTAGCTGCTGTGGGAGAGAGAAGCTTGTTTTAGGGCACCATGAAGACTTGTGTATCCTGGGCACACAGTGGAGAGACTTTTTCCAGGATTGCTTTGGCAAAGACTGTTTAACTGACTGAAAAAGTTATGAAAGTGTTCTGGAGAAAAGTGAGCACTTCATCTTTGATGTATTTCTTCCCACTCCCCTTTCCTTCTCACCTCATTCCTGTCTCAGCACTGCCCTAAATTCTCACAATATTAAAGTTTTAAGCAAACTTACACAAATATATTTTAAGAAAATAAAAATATAAAAATCTCTAATAAACCCTTGACTTGTAATATTTTTCCCTTCATTTTGAATTGTTTGAAAGACCTTTCTTTAAAGAAAGCAGTAAAACAAGGCCAGGCTATGGCTTCTGGCAATAGAGATGATATAGACAGACTATATATAGATCTAGATATAGGTACGTATAAATAGATGATATATATATAAGTATAAAGATTATGTGAGTTTCAAATAAATTTAGTGGTTTAATATTTATATTTGTTAGTGTATTAAAAAGAATATTATATAGTGATTCCAGGTGATATATTTTAATAGTGATTGTTTCCTGAGCAAATATCAGAAAAAAGCCACAAATATTAAAAATGCTAAAAATCTTTTAGTTGTAGTAATAGCTTCTAACTTCTACCATATTAAAAATACTGCCATACTCTAAATATAAAACTTTACAAAAGAAAAAAAGGAAAAGGGCTAATATATTCTTTATTTTAGCACTAGATGGCAGCCCAGAGGCAAATTGTATCTGCTTTTCAGAGCTACCACTTGTTTTCAGCTTAATTTATACATAAGAAAGTTATAAAAATAATCTTTTAGGTTTTTCAGAACTCTGCATTTGAGTCCCAGCTTTTCCCTCCTAACTAAAAGGAATATTTTATAATAACCTTTTTTTTTTCTTGTAACAAGTTGGCCGAGAAGATCATTATTAAAATATATCTCTTTAGCTATATGAGTAAAGATAATTCTGAAAGCAAATATTTTCTGGCATATCTACTTAGCTTACATTTATATTTGAATACTTCATTTCAATAATGGTTTGCTGCAACTAATTTTTGAACCTGAATTAAGTAGATTCTTATGAGGTAATTTTTAGAGCATACAGTTGTTTTTGCAGAGAACTGGGATTTAGGTGATCTATTCCTTGCGTTTGTTTTAAAGCTTTCCAATTAGCACAACATTTGAATGCGTTTAATAAAGAGGTCCAGGAAACTTTCCTAATTTTGAAATTCTGAAAAGACTGAGTGTATCAAAAATAAGTCAGTTACCTTACTAAGGTCTTCCTTTGCCTTGGATTAGCTCTCAAAAAGTTTTATTCTTCTAAACTTTGGATAGTGTGATGAAATATTTCTCTATTGTATGATTTGTGATTATCAAAATCTATATTAAAAAAAATAACCTAGAGGAAAGCAAGCAAGTTAAGATCTTCTATTCACTCTGCCTAGAAGTGTGAATACCTGGCATCCAATAGAATCCAAGGAGAGAGAAGTGTTCATGAGAATCATGAATTAGAATTACTAATGTGAGAAAATTGGTGGTGGTTGTTTTTTATTTTGAAATAATTTCAAGCTTATAGAAAAAATTCTAATCGAATACAAATACCTTCTTTTTCCTCAACCATTTGAGGATAAGTTGCTGACCTGATTGATGCCTTTCTAATATTATAGTGTTAATTTCTTACAAATAAGGACATTTTCCTACATAACCATAATACAACCTTCAAAATCAGGAAGTTAACATTGACTCATGACTACCATCTAATCCTCAGATCTCATTTAACTGTCATTTTTCTTTAGTCTCTTTCATTCTAGAATAGTTTATCACTCTTCCCTTGTCTTCCAGGAATTTGATGCAAACGAATTTTTTTGTAGTTTGTCCTTCAGTTTAGTTTTGTTTCATGATTAGATTAAGATTACTTATTGTTGGTAGTAATACCACAGAAGTGATACTGTTTTCTCATTACACCTCATCACCATCAGGTGGTATACGATTTTGACTTGTCCCATTATTGATGATACTCACTTTGGTCACTTGATTAAGCTGATATCTGCGAGATTTCTCCATTGTGAAGATTCTCTTTTTCTCTTTGTAATCAATAAGTATTTCATTGGGAGTTATTTTGAAACTTTGTATAATGTTATTCCTCATCAAACATTGGCCAACTAGCATGGAAAGATGCCCAATATCACTAGCATTCAGAGAAAAGCAATTAAGATAACAATAAAATATTTTTATTAGGAGATTTTGAAGAGATTGATAACATCTCTTGATGGTGAAGGTAGGAGGCACCGTTGTTTGAAGAGTGTATTAGTACTGCTTTTTGGAGGACAATTTGGAAATATCTATAGACGTTTTAAAGATACATATATCTTGGTATAGTAATTCTACTTCTATGTATCTGTCCTTAAGAAATCCACACATGCACAAAGATATGTGTTCAGGGATATACACTGCAGCATTATTTGTATCAGCAAAAAGTCAGAAACAAACTAAATGTCTTAACCAGGTGTGGTGGCACATACCTTTAGTCTCAGCAACTTGGGAGGCTGAGGCCGGAGGATCACTGGAGCCCAGGAGTTTGAGGATGCAGTGAGCTATGATCGTGACACTGCATTCCAGTCTGGGTGACAGAGCAAGACCCTGTCTCTAAAACAAACAAACAAAAAATCTAAATGTCTTCAATTGGGGAATGAATTAATAAGCTATGGTACATCCATGCTGTGGAATTCTATGAAGCAATTAAAAATAAATAGAGGTAAACATTTTTGACTTGACAGAAGACCTCCATATTATTAAGGGAAAAAAGCAAGTTTTACTATATAGTATATTATATTATGCCTTTCATGTTGAAAAAAGGAACAATTATATTTGTATACATGCATTTATATCTGCAAACTCAGGGAAAATCTGGTAGGATATGAACAAACTTAGCAGTTTATATAGTCTATATTGTTTGAAATTTCAAAATAGCAATATATTTTCTTCTTTCTAATTTTTCATACCTTTGCATTTTGCATTTGTATCCTGGGTTCCAGAATCAATGTCTCTAAGACCATGGTGGGTAAGTACCCTCAGAGCTGAATGAGCATTCAGGTTCGTCTTAAGAAAGGTGGAAATGCTGCTGTAATCAACCAATTTATGATGCTCATTTAGGGCAATCAGTATTCTGGAACAAATTTCCATTATCCTCATTCACAAAAGGAACATAGATTTGAGGAGGTGGCTTTTAGAGGACTCCTCCAGATAATGTTAGCATGAATTCAGCACCATTTCTTAAGCAAGGTTCCAGATGTTGTGTGGAAATTCCACTGTTGTTGCTGATACTGTGATTGTAAGATTGTGTCCTGGGCCCTGAACCCATCATGTTAGGCCTAACATTGAAGAGCCTTTTTCTTACCTGGCTCCCACCATTTCGCAAAAGTGGGAAAGGCAAATACTCACTAAAGTGGATACATTTTCTCTTTTCCATGTATCCTAATCCTACCAATCCTTTGAGATGTACTTAAGGTTTACTAATTTAAGAAAGCCTCCAGTAATCTTCACTCCGCCTCTCCTCTCCTTTTATAGACTCTATTGGTGCCGACAATTTTACATTTGATGTTTAGTTTATATTTTTCGCCACGTAATTCTAAGTTAATTATCATACTTTTATGATTATAATATTTTTTACCTCAACAGCATAAACCTGTGGAGGAAAAAGATGATGACATACTTGTACATCTTTTGCCTTTTCCACTGTGCTAGATAAATCTTAGTTGAATCTTATTTTCATGTCATAAAAAGATATTCTATATAAGAAAACTGTAAATGAATTCTCAGTTATATGCAAGTTGGATTATCCAGATGGAGCATGTGGTTCAATGTTCTTATTTTACAAAGAAGGAAATTGAGGCTAGAAAGGTGAAGGATTTGTCCAGTTGTGTTTTTTTGTGATATAACCTAGACTAGACTTTCAGGTTTCCTGATTCCTTGTTTACTTTTCTTCCTCTAGTCTGTACTTCACAGATATTTTGACTCAAAATTAGACTGAATTGTTGAAAGGCAGAACCAAAGATGGATCCTGGTATTGAAGTTTGAACCAACTAAAGTTCTAGTATCCACACTTGAGTAAATGCCCCCTAACCAGCTACTCTTCCAGTGTTCTTCTCAATACCGGCACCACTATTCATTCAGTAGCATAAGTTGAGACACACACACATACAAATCCCCTCAGATTCTTTTTTATCCCTTCTCTGTATCTCAGGTTGCATGTCACACATCCAATCTTTCAACAGATCCTAACAAAATATATCCAGCATCCAACTACTTCTTTTCATCCTCATCACCATCATCCTGTGCCAGTCAAGGCCCAGAAGGAAACAGAAAGCTAATTAAAACTAGGTAATTTGGGCCGGGCGCGGTGGCTCACGCCTGTAATCCTAGCACTCTGGGAGGCTGAGGCGGGCGGATTGTTTGAGCTCAGGAGTTTGAAACCAGCCTGAGCAAGAGCGAGACCCCCGTCTCTACTAAAAAATAGAAATTAATTCGACAACTAAAAATATGTAGAAAAAATTAGCCGGGCATGGTGGCCCCTGCCTGTAGTCCCAGCTACCTGGGAAGCTGAGGCAGGAGGATCGCTTGAGTCCTAGGAGTTTGAGATTGCTGTAAACTGGCTGACACCACAGCACTCTAGCCAGGGCAACACAGTGAGACTCTATCTCAAAAACAAAAAAAAACTAGGTAATTTGAGAAGAGTGTATTAAAGGGATTCTTTCTTTATTTACTTACTTAACCATATATATTACTTTTTAGAAAAGTTTATTATGTAAATTTAAGGTGTACAACGTGATGTTTTTTTTTTTTTTTTTTTTTTTTTTTTTTTAATAGTCGGACTCTATTGCATGGGGCGAGTGCCATGGCGTCAGCCTAGCTCACAGCAACCTCAAACTCCTGGACTCAAGCAATCCTACTGTCTCAGCCTCCCAAGTAGCTGGGACTACAGGCATGTGCCACCATGCCTGGCTAATTTTTTCTATATATATTTTTAGCTGTCCAATTA
>CAUYSK010006235.1:0-39236 GCA_963575035.1 Avahi laniger
ACTTTTGAAACAACCATTGTTTTAAGAATTATTTCCCCATTATTTCACCATTTTTAAAGGACTGTAGCACTTTTCACCATCATTTTAACATGATTTGTTTCATCAGCTCAGAGCCTAAAATGGTTTTGGCAGACAAATCTATGTCAAGACCCAGCTAACTGGATATTTCCCAGAAGTTGGTACTAGAGCCTTTAAAATAACCATTATTTGAAGAATTATTTCACCATCATTTCACCACTGTTTGAAGAATGGTAGCACTTTTCACCATTATTTGAAGAATTGTTTGCGAGAGGTGGAAAGTGCAGCTCACCCTGGCGAACCTACCTCCAGGTGATCCTGCTGCACACTGAGCCTGAGCACCTGCTCTGGAGGTCGTGCTGCCCTGGCCAGCAGTAACCACCCCACCTGCTGGGAGTGTTGACTGCTGATGGCTCTCAGCTGCCCCTTCTCTGGAAAATTGCCCACAGTTGACTAGAACCACCAGTGGTCCATAGCCAATGGCTGATGAGGGATACGGAAGACTGGACCTCTTGCTTCAAGGGGTGACAACTCTGCCCTATGGCTTACAGTCCTCGTCGCTGTGGATCAAGTCAAGACCAGACTCTACCTGGGAGCTCATCCTTGCCCTGATGTTTCTCCTTTCCTGTTCTGCTTCCCTCAATCCCTTGCAGGTTATTTTCCACGGAGAACTTAGTAAATCACATGTACACAAGATCTCCACCTCAGGCTCTAGTTCTAGGGCACCTGAACCCTGATGGCAAAGGGTCACTTTGGCATTTTCAGGACATATTCTTGAGACAAGCATAGAAGCAGGGAGATAAATTAGCCTCTTACTGCACAAATCTAGTGGTCTGCACAAAGTGGTGGCATTGGAGACGTTGAATTCTGAATGACTTTGACAGTGCAGCCAACTGATTTCCTGCTGAGTTTGGATGAGCTGTGTGAGAAGGAATTTGAGGGCAACTTCAGGGTTGTTGCCATTCACTGAGATGGGGAAGACAGGAGAGGAGCAGGTTTCTTGGGGAAAGATCCACACCTTGGCATTTGGGATGATGAGTTTCAAATGCCTTTCAGCCACACAAGTGGCTATGTTGAGGAGTCAGGTGGATGCACCACTCTGAAGCTCCAGACGGATTTGAGAGCTTTCAGTGTGCAGATAGTAGCTAAGGCGGTCTTGGGGCTAAGACCACCCGTGGGCAGAGCCCTGGAGGGAGTGCAGAGAGAGAAGTCTGGTTCCGGGTGCTTGCCTAAGAATCAAGGAGCTAAGGATAGACTGCAGGGAACTGGGGGTGGGGAGAGCTGACAGAGAGGCAGGAGGACAACCAGAGGAGTGTGTGGTCGTGCTGGAGGGCAGCAGAGGAAACTTTGCCATGAGGAAAACATCTTTGTATGGATACTTGTTGAAGTCTATTTTATACACCTTTGTGCCCCACCCAACCTCTACCAAACACAAAACACAAACTCGCACACACAAACACATGCACGTGAACTCACACATGAGCTCACACACACCTGAACTCATACATAAATCCCCACACTCACACACATATATACACTCTCTCACATGTGTACACTCATACACACGCACACACACACACACACACACCAGATGCTTATACACTGACCACACACCCACCGCCAAGACCACCTCCTCTGGTGGCAGTGGGAGAATGACAAGATAGGCTGGGGAAGGAGAGTAAGCAAAAAGGAGAAAGGGGAGGTGTCCGGGTGAACCCCCAGACTCGATGTCCTGTGAAGCTGTATGAAAATACATTTGTATTGTTTTAAGCCATTGACTTTGGTGCAACTTGTTACAGTAGTAGTAGGAAAGTGACAGAGGGAAATGAGGCCCTGTAGAGGGTGGGTCCACCCAAGGGACAAGATGAAGCAAGGGACACCAATTCAGGGACATAAGCTCTGCCTCCCACCCTGCTCCTTAGGGCTTCATCAGAGGTAAAGGCACTCTCTTTTAATCTCAGAGGCTGCTGCTTGCGTGCCTGAAGATAGGTGACAGTCCTTGCCTGGCCCAAAATCTCTCCTGGACTTTCCAGCTTTATGGTGTCCTGTTTCCCTCTGCATCATCAATTCGCCCTGTTGTCTTAATGGGCTGATTGCAAGTCTCTAAGTGGATACCCTTTGGGTGGCTGTTAGACTATTCCCTGTTCTCATGACAAATTATTTCTGCTTTAGGTATTGCTAAGATGAACCGTTTCACCTTTGAGGAATTCATTCTTCGAATAACAGCCAGAATACTAATTATCACCAATTTCTGAGAAGGGTTGTCTGCAAAATAACCTAGGAAGACTTTGCCTTCATTAACACATTATTTCCTCAAGTTTCCTGCATTTGCATGACACAGGAATGTTTTGAGGGGAAGATCTGTTCTTTCACTATGTGGTAATAGGGAAAAGATCTTGATTTGGAGTTTTATAAGGAATCAGCATCTTGGAGTCTGGCATAATGGGAAGGAAACAAAGATGATCCATCCAAAGTGATCCAGGCTAGAATTCTGTATCTGCAAGACTTCCCAGTTTGGGGCCCAAGTATGTTTAACTTGTCTAAGCCAGTTTTCTCATCCGTAAACTGGAAGTCCTAAATCCCAAATGCTGTCTTCCCCCTGCCCACCCCCAGGGCAGTGATGGGGAGTGGGCTTCTCAGCTCTCCCTTCAAGAGAGAACCCACCATGAAGGCTAGTTAGCAGTCAGCCCCCAGCTTTTGCCCCTTTGGGATCAGCTGTGGTTTTCATGCCAATGCCCTGCTTCCTGCAGCTGCTCCCAGATAATGACTGAGCACAGTGGGGATGGCAGAGCCAGAATATTTTTGCTCAATGTGGACTCCTTTTCTGAGTGGTCTTCACTCTTGGGGCACCCCACTAGCCTGAGTGAGACTTGCTCAGGGCTGCACTGTGGTCTCTTTCCATCCAATCTCTTTTTCTTCCCTCTGTCCTTTTATGGGTGTCAGACCTGCAAGCCCTCCACACCTACTCACAGACATTTTCCCCAATAAATCTCTTGCATGCTTATTTCCTTCTTAGTGTCTGTTTCTGAAAGTATCTGAACAGTCACAGCTATGTATGGAAAAGTTCATTTTTCATTGGTGTACAAACCAATGAATTTTCAAAATTTTTAAAGCATTTATTTTTTATTAATGAGATATATATTTTGGGGGTACATGTTATAATTTGATACATTCATATAATCAAATTAGGTAATTGTGATATCTATCATCTTAAATATTTGTCTTTATACTAGGAACATTTGAATTATTTTCTTCTAGCTGTTATGAAATGTACAATAAATTATTGTAAATTATAGTCACCCTAATGATCTATAAAACACTAGATCTTATTTCTTATATCAAACCATATATTTGTTCCCATCATCCCCTTCCCCTTCTGTCCTTCTTGGCCTCTGGTAACCACTGATCTATTCTCTATCTTCATGAGATCCACTTTTTAAACTCCCATTTGAATACACCCATGTTAGCAGCTAACAGATAAGGAAATACTCCCAGGGCCAGAAAAGTCCCCCTGTGTTTCCTTACAGTCTCTACCCTATACAAGGGTCACTGCCATTCTGACTTTCAACAGCACAATCTTGATACTGTAACAGAGAGAACAGCCTGAAAAAGAGTAAAATGTTTTATGAGTTGTCTCTTTAAAACTCCCCCCCACAACCATTTTGGGAATTAAAACCTGCATCCCTGTACAAGGCCAGTAATCAGAAGGGGAGGGAAGTGTCCTTTCTTCTTTGTACCACAGGAGATGACTCAATGGATCTGGGCAGAGGTCACAAGATTGTCTTCCGTGGAGACGGTGTTGATCAGGACAATCAACTATAGTTAACAGCAATATCCCTGAGCTGAAAACTCCCTTTAAAAGCTCTGTATTTCTGTTTATAGGGAGGACAATTGTACTTTAAGATGAGAGTCTGCCATCCTCCTCATTTGCCGGCAAATTAATAAAATTCTCTTTTCTTTTCCTCAGACCACTTGTCCTCATTCTTCTGATGCAGCCTTGGGTACAAGTGTCGAAGTTTTTGTAACAATACTGAAACTTGAGAAAGATATTACAAGAAAGGAAAATTAGAGGCCATTGCATCTCATGAAAAAAAATTTTTGAAAAGATCCTTAGCAAATCGAATCTAGCAATATAGCCACTTATATTCAATAAAGCACCTGGAACTTTGATGTCTCTTGAAAGAGCTGTTCTGTGTAAACAAACTGAAAATCCTGTCATAAACTTCAAGCACTTTCTCACCAATAATTATTTCTTTTCAGTCCTGACTTTCCACTCCATTCATCTGGAAATTTGGTGAACAGGTACCGTGATTGTGCTGATAGCTTCTTGATGTGTCAAGTTGGCTAGGCCCAACAACAGTCACCAGTTACCCAGTAAAACACTAAAATGGTAGATGCTACTGTGAATTACTTTGGCAGATGCAAAGTGCATAATAAATTGACTTTAAATTACAGGAATTATCCTGAGTGGGTCTGACTTAATCAGTTGGAAGGCCTTAAAAGGGGGCTGACACTGTTCCTGGGGAGAGAGGCTTCTGCCAGTGGATAACATTTCTGTTGGGTTCCAGATGTTTATGACTCTTCCTCCCTGATGGCCTGACCCACAGACTTCAGACTTGCTTGGCGAGGCCCCGCTCTCCCAATTGTACAATCCAATCCCTAATAATAAATTCATCTTAGTCTCTTTCTCTCTCTCTCTCTCTTTCTCCCTCGCTCTCCCCTCATCTCTATACACATGTGTATCTTACTGGTTCTGCTTTTGTGACTGAACCTTGACAATTACTCTGTTGCCAAGGGAATTATCCTATTTGCAATTTTCCAAAAGCTTTTGAGCAGATACTTTTATTGTAGACTAAGTTATACCTTGAGTTTCTGGTTTAACAATGTGGGGTTGTGGAAAGCACTAGAATTCAGGCAGTAGAAATTCCCAGTTCGCCAATTTTGCCAACTGAATGTATGGTCATGGGAAAGTCACGTAAGTTCTCTGGGTCTGTCTTTCCTCATGGGCAGACATTTCCTTGGGCTTCACTATGTCCGGCCAGAGCCTGTGAATGGACAGAGAGAAAAATGGAGATGCAGTTTTGCAATTTCACTTGCTTAGTTCAAGATTGCTCTTTTGTTCAGTGACCTCATCCATTCATCATATCATTTTGGACTTTTGGTTTTTTGTCAAAGCAAAGAAAAAAATATATTCTTAAAAAGGTGAATATTATAGGGACTGGTTTGAGGGTGGTGACTGCATGTCAATGGGTGGTGATGAATGCTTCATTTAATGTAATCGATGACAAAGTTGTGGATTTTATTATTTCATACTTTGGCTTCATTTCACTTGCTCAGAGTCTCCAGAACATGAATAATGACCCCTTTACAGTTTAAAAGTCTAACCTTTACCTGGTAAATGAGATTGTGTAAAGAATATTAGAGATAATTTAAGGGACAAAACATAGACATATTCTACTAGAGTTGGTGACCCAGGAAGGTGACAAGCTTGTCACCTTTATCAACCATTCCATGCTCCCAGCCCTGCTTGATTCCTGGATTTCCAGGAATCTTTTGCCATCTGGGATTTGGCTCAAACTGTTCCTTCTGACAACATATCCTTTCCTTCCAACCCACTGACTGTGACTTTGAACAAATAACTTGAAATCTCACACCTTCAGATTCCTTCTCTGTAGGCTGCAGAGCTAGGACAGGTGACTCCTATGGTCCCTTCATTCCAGCTGGGAAATTTCCTGAGCATGAAATTCCTGAGTATAAAATTTAAGCATCATCTTTCTTTGAAAAATAGAAAACAGAGTAATGAGAAAACTGCTTTGGCTCATTATTTGAAAAATGAAGGATTAGGAAGATTGATGTGTTTGCCCAGAAGAAATAAATAAGCTTGGATGTAGGGTCTGTAAAGTGTACCCTTTATAAAATTGTGCATTTTTAAGAAGGAAGTAGTTACATACTCTTGGGGTTGCTGCTTGACATGAGGCATATAAGTTATTTATAGCCCATGCCAGAACTAAGAAAAGCAGTGTGACAGAGTGGCCAGCAATTTTGCATGTACTGGGTACTTGCTCGTTCCAATTTCCCCTCACCCACACTCTTGCTGCGATGGGCATCTTGTTCTTTCTCCTAACCATCTGACTCTCCATCCCCACAGTTATACCCTTTGTCCTGCTGGCTCTCGTTCTTTTTGTTCAGTCCAAGAGAATGCTGTCTTTTGCCAGAATCCCCAGAAGTAATGGCATAGGGAATGAGTAAAATGCCAGCTTTGGCTGCAAAGACATATAAATGGATTTAGATTCAACCAATATTTATCTCATGCCTACTGGTACCAGCCCTGTGCTGGAGCTTTTAAATACACTGTCTTATGACAACCCTGTGGAACAGTGTAGTGAATACCTCCCTTCCCCCCAAAAAAAGAGATATTTCCACATTCTAATCCCCAAAGTCTGTGAATGTTATCTTCTTTGGAAAAAGGCTCTTTGCCTAGTCAAGGATCTTGGAATCAGATCATCCTGGATTACCTGAGTGGGGCCTAAATCCAATCTCATTGGAGTGAGGCAAAGAGAGAAGAGGAGGAGGCCATGTGACCAGCAAAGCAGAGATTGGAATGATGCAGCCATAAGACCAGGAATGCCTGGAGCCACCAGAAGCTGGAAGAGCCAAGGAACGGATTCTCCCCCAGAGCCTCTGGAGGGAACATAGACCTGCCAACACCTTGATCTCTGATCTGGCCTCCAGAACTGTAAGAGAATAAATTATGTTGTTTCAAGCCATCCAGATTGTGGTAACTTGTTACAGCAGCCCTACGATGCTAATCCATACAGGTATCTTCCATAGAGGGGATAACCAAGAAGAACATTTGATGTCACTGAGGTCATTGGTATCCTAATATTTATTTGCAATAGTATCTCTTTCACAAGTCCCATTTTTTTCTTGCTAATGGAAACCTGTATTTTTCTGAGACTCTCTCCTTCTAAGCAGCAATGTGTCTCAGGAAAAGCCAACCCCACTCCATCATCAGGATATACCACTCATTTCTCATGAAGGAAGATATGGTCTTGTCCTGGCTGACGAGGTATCAGGTAAAGTCTGATGAACCTGCAAAATATTCTTTGTTCCTAATAGAAAACCAGGAGGTGACACTCTTTTCTTCCACAAGATGTCGGTGGGTCACATGTGAAATTTGTAAAATCGCAAACAATCTTCCTGTTGGGCTGATGGCAAAATCAACACTGAGGATGGAAAAATGGAAAGATAAAAGAACAAAAACAAACAAAATCCCAACCTTGGCTCTTGTTAGTATCTTCAAGGAACTAAAGTCTAAATTACCTCTGGACTTAACATTACGTGAGTTGATTGAGTTTCATATTTTTTTGTACCATTTTGACTAGGGATTGATTCCTTTCCAGCAGCCAGAATCTTCTCGAGGGTTGAAGGTTCCTCTTCGATCTCTAGTCTCCTTCATTTCAGTCCCTGAAAGGACTTTGGGATCGTTGGGGCTGCAAGTGATTTATCTTGAAACCGTGGATCAAGTACAACTCTTCTTTCAGAGATACAACAGAGTGGAAAAGAAATTACTCTCTAGATCCAGAGAACTGTGCAAATTATCCAGCTATATTTTGGGGAAATTTTAAAGACAGTATGTTGTGTTTCACTTTGAGGATAGAACCCATCTCTATATCCTGTGATATATTAATACAATTTTAATTTGAGACTGTTTACATATATACATTGAACATACATAAACCATTTAATCTTCATGAAAATCCAACAAGCATTAGCCATTTTAGATATGAAAAGATCTAGGTTCAGCACTTAAGTATCTTTTACAAGCTCACATGGCTAATAATTTGTTGGGGTCAGATTCAAACTCAAGTCTTTCAGGTTCCAAAAGCTGACTGTTAATTACCAAATTAAATAAGGCCTGTATTCTTCTCTTTCATACCAAACATTCATCAAATGTTTACATTGCTTGGAGTATTGCTTTAAGGAAAAACTATTTCAAAAGAATAGAAAGATTTTTATCAAATTCAGTATTCTGCTGAAATAAATCAAATAAGACTAGTTCAGCATGTAGTACAGATTGTTATCCTAAAACAAAATAATGGCCAATAAATCTTGGAAAAAGGATACCTAACAAGGAGCAGAGTGGTATATGGGAAATAGTAGATTTGGCTCTGACTTAGCCAGTAACTGGAGTGTTACTTTGAGAAATTTCAGCTTCAAGATTTTTAGTTTTCTCATTTGTATAATGGACAACTACTCATAGGATTTCTTCTCAGCAGTGTTATGAGGACCACGTGATAAAACACGCTAAACTGCTTCAGGAGGGATGATAGGAACTACCGTATTGGGGTCTTTGAGTTCATTACCAATCTGGGGCCAGTCAGGAGAGCTAAACCACACCAGTTATTTGAACAGAAAGAATTTAAAGAATTGTTAACTAGGTATAAAGATGACCAAGTAACCAAAAGGACACAGAGGTGGAAATCATAGGGCTCAGGGATCAAACAGGAGAGCCTAAAAGGAGGACATATATTAAAATGGAGACATTAGAAGGTGGTCAGGGAGCCTTCTGAGGATGGGGGCTACCCTGGTGGTGTCTAGGGGGGCCCTGACAAAGCTGGTTCTGTGGGTGTTGGGAAAACTGCCATCAGAATACCGTGGCTCTTATGGGAAGGAATGAGCCACTGGAAGAGTGGAAAAGGTATGTGGGGTGATGCTCACAGAAACAGGACATGGACAGGAAGTGTACGGGGGTGAAGAGGAAGCAGCAAGTGCCTCCTTCCTCCTTCAGCCTTTCAGCCCACTGCAGTGCCCCCTGTTGGCAGAGGTTATCAAGGACCTGACAAAGACTCTGCCAAACTTCGGTCAAGCTTCTGAAGCGTCTGCTAGGCCCATCTTGTGCACTTCCTTGTACAATCCAGTTTTAGCAAAGAACCTCCATCCTCAATGTCTGCTCTTCCTCCACATCTGGTCGGATTCTTCCTCCTCCACCATTCCCCAGGGGATGTCTGAGCATCCTGACCTGTCTTCAGCCAGAACCCCCTTACCTCTTATGTTTCCTCTTAGTCATTTTTTTTCCATCCACCAACCTCCCACCCTGCTCTTTGGCTATAAATGCCCACTTGCCCATGCTGTATTTGCAGTTAAGCCCAAGCTCTCTTCCCTACTGCAAGATCTTGTTGCAGTGGTCTTGGGATGCTCCTGAATAAAGTCTTCCTTACTGCGCCTTAACAAATGTCATTCAATAATTTTTAACAGAACCAAATGGCTAAGCAGAAATGTGGTTTGTGGTCCCAGCCCTGGTATAACAGAGCAGAGGATAGAAGGGTGGGGAGCAGAGCTAAAATACAGTTATTCAATCGTTGACAGATGGTCATCTTTCTAAGTCCTGCAATATCCTTGTAAAGTGGCTTCTGTCATTTCCATTTTGTGTCATTGAAAATTGTAGCTGAGAGACATTAAACTTTTCCAGATTTCAGCCAGAGTTTTCCCAAACCAGGATTATAATCCAGTTCTGTGTTGCTCTGAAAAATTCTCTGAGGGTTAGCTTCTGACTCAGTTGACTTCATATTCAACTATAATATTCAATAAATATTTATCACTCTCCTAGATGTCAGGCACTATTACATGGCATGAGAATATGGTAGTGAATAAATCATAATCCATCTCCTCCTGGAATTTATAGTCTCAATTAAGCATTATAAATACATACACATAGACACACTGTTTGTGGGATTCGTCTCAAAATTTTAATGAATTTAATAAGATTTTGAATGTATATGTATCAAGTAAACATTGCAGTATTTTACACGTGAGAGAAACTAGGAAGAGAATCTTAGAACTAAATATTACTGAATTCTGGATTCTGAATTTTCAACAACTTTCTCTATTATTTGCTCCATCCCTATATTTTTTCTAGGTTGTTGAACATTTAACTCATTTATATTTACTCTTGTTTTCATTTTTTCCTCTGTGATCTAAAAGTGCGTATTTTTTGTTTTGTTTTGTTTTACTTTTTTAATGTTGATTTCTAAATTAATTACCATATGGCAAAAGATTGAAAACTGCTTGTCAACTCATTGAAACATTTCTATGAGATTTGTTAAAGGAAATGTGTGTGTGTGTATACACGTGTTTATTTGTTCAGTTGTATTCTGTTCTAATCTTTTACGTTAAAATATACCATTATATTAATAATTGTAGATTTGTCAATTTTTTTCTTTAATTTATATCAATTGTACATACTTTGAGGTCATGTTTTGTGCACAGAGGTATACACGAGGTCTTGAGTGAGACATTTTTTTGATGGATAGTTATCCTTTTGTTGATTCGGTTCTTTTATTCTTTTAAAGTTTTTTCCTTTGATTCTTTTTTTGGTGTGTGTGTGTTCTGCTACTACATAATACTAAAATAACTTTCTTGGTTACATGACTGAAAAGTTATTTTCTGTATTCATTGTCAAATTATATTTCTTGAATTACTCACTAACCCTTAAATAGTGCTTGCATGTGCTGAACACTGTTTTGAGGGCCATTATATACACACATTTATTTAATTTTCTCACCCCCTTATAAGGTGATTATCTTTACGTTACAGGTGAGAAAACTGAGGCACACTTGCCAAAGACAACATGAATAATAGGGAACAGAGCTGTGTTAAATATCCACATGATCTGTCTTTCAAGTTATGTATTCAATCACTACTTTTCATTGCACATAAATTATGGCTTAGTTATGATTAGAATTTGGGGTTGACAGTTATTTCCCTTTGGCAGTTGGAAGATAGTATTCCATTTCCATCTGCAACTGTTTTCTTGCTGATGAGAAATCTGCTCTCAAACAAATATCTTTGTAGGTAATCTATTCTCTCTGGAAGGCTTCTAGGATTTTCTCATTTTTCTTTATGTTTTAAAGCTTCTCGACAGCTATGCCTATTGCTTAGAACTCAGAATATCCTCTTCTAATGTGAGAGCCTATGTCTTTTTTTTTTAAGTTCTTCACTTCTGGAAAATTCTTGGTTATTATTTCCTTTGTCAACATCCATTTATTTTCTTCTTCTGGCACTTTCATTACATGGATGCTGGAGATTCCCAATCTAGCCTTTGTACTTCTTGCCAGGTATTTCATTTTCTTTTTCATTTCTTTATCACTCTGTATGACATTCCAGGTGATTTTATTGGCGCTACCTTCCTGTGCACCATCTCTTCTGCTGAATCTACTCAAGAGTTTAACCTAATGTGATTTTAAAAATCATTTCATTAACATATAATCCATATACCATAAATTTCATGTATATAAACTATACATTTAAATATTTTTTGGTATATTCACAGGGTTGCATAACTGTCACTACGATTTAATTTTGAAACATTTTCCTAACCCCTAACCCCACTATCCATTAGCAGTCACTTCCCATCCTCCCATCCTCTCTTCTCTGGGCAGCCACTGTTCTACTTTCTGTCTGTAAAGATTTGCCTATTCTGGACATTTCATAGAAAAAAAATCATATAATATGTGGTTTCTTTTACTTAGCATAATGTTTTCAATGTTCATCTCTATTGTAGCATAAATTAATACTTTCTTCTTTTTATAGTAGAATAACATTCCATTGTATGAATATATCATGTATTGTTCATCTATTCATCAATTGATAGAATTTGAGCTATTTCCAGTTTTTGGCTATTATGAATTATGCTGCTATGAACATATGTATAGATTTTTGCATGGACTTATGTTTTTATTTCTCTTGAGTATATACCTAGGAATGGAATTTTTACATCACATGGTAATGCTGTGTTTTACTTTTTGAGGAACTGCCACACTGTTTTCCAAAGTGGCTGTGATATTTTATATTCCCAACATCAATGTATGAGGGTTCCAAATTCTCCACATCCTTAACAACTCTTATCATTGTCTGTCTTTTCGATTATAGCTATCTTAGTGGGTATGATGTGTTATCTCATTGCGGTTTTGATTTGCATTTCTGTAATGACTAATGATGTTGAGTATCATTTCATGTGGTTATTAGCCATTTGCTTATCTTCTTTGGAGAAATATCTATTTAAATTCTTTGTACATTTTCAAATATTTTTTTGTCTTTATATTATTGCAAATGTTATTCTTATATATTCTGAATAAAAGTCCCTTATCTGATAATTTGCAAATATTTTCCCCATTCTGTGGGTTGTCCTTTCACTTTCTTGATGGTATTATTTCACCACAAAAGTTTTTAAATTTTGTTCAAGTCCAATTTGTAGATTTTTTTTTCTTTTGTTGCTTTTCTTTTGTGTGGTATCTAAGAAACCATTGCCTAATCCAAAGCCATGGAAATTTATACCTAGCTTTTCTTCTGGAACTTTATAGTTTAATTCTTACATTTAGATCTCTGATAAAATTTGAATTCGTATTTTTGTGTGTATGCAGCATGAGGGAGGGGTCCAATTCATTATTTTGCATGTGAATATCCAGTTGTCCTGATATTATTTGTTGAAAATTCTATTTTTTTCCTCATTGGACTGTTCTAGTACCCTTGTTGAATATCAATTACTGTAGATGTAAGGGTTTATTTTTTTAACTTTCAATTCTATCCCATTAATTTATATGCATAGTCTTATGCTAGTATCACATTATTTGATTACTGTTTGAGTACTTTAAAATTTTTTTTTTGAGACAGGGTCTTTCTGTGTTGCCAGGGCTGGAGTGCAGTAGCATCATCATAGCTCACTGCAACCTTAAACTCCTGGGCTCAAGCAATCCTCCTACCTCAGCCTCCCAAGTAGCTGGAACTATAGCTGTGTGCCACCATGCCCAGCTAATTTTTCTATTTTTTTTTTTTTTTTTTTAGAGATAAATTCTTGTTCTTGTTTTTGCTCAGGCTGGTCTTGAACTCCTGGCTTTAAGCAATTCTCCTGCCTTGGACTCCCAAAGTGCTAGGATTACAGATGTGAGCTACCTTGCCCAGCAATAAAGTAGTTTTAAAACTGAGAAATGTGAAACCTCCAACTTTGTTATTTTTCAACATTGTTTTGGCTAGTCTGAGTCCCCATCACTTTTAAATGGATTTTAGAATACTTCTATTAATTTATGCAAAAATGCCAGCTGGGTTTATAAAAGTGATTGCATAGAATCTGCAGATCAAGTTGAGGATTATTGTCATTTAACAGTATCAAGTCTATCGATCCATGGACATGGGATTTCTTTACATTTATTTAGATCTTCTTCAATTTCTGTCAATAATGTTTTCTGCTTTTCTTTATATAAGCATTGTACTTCTTTTGTTAAATTTATTATGATTTTATTCTTTTTGATGCTCTTGTAAATGGAATTGTTTTAATTTCATTTTGGGATTATCCTTTGCTAATGTATAGAAAAACAATTGACTTTTGTATGTTGATCTTGTATCTGCAATATTGCTGAACTTGTTTATTAGCTCTAATAGTTTTTTTAGTAGATTCCTTTATATTTCCTAAATGCAAGATAAAATAATCTGCAGATCGAAATGATTTTACTTCTTCTTTCTCAGGACTTTTCTTTTTCCTGCCTGATAGCCCTGGCCAGCACCTCCATTCACATGTGGACTGGAAGAGGCGAGGGCAGACACCTCATGCTGCTCCAGGCAGAGAAGGTGCTTCCTGCCTTCTTGGGAATTATTCTCTCAACCTTTTTTTTCTTCTCTATGTTCCCTAAAAACAGAGTATGTCTGTCATAATACTTAATCAAAGAGGGCAAGATTTTTATCTGTTTGCCTAGAATAGTAAAGGAATGATCAAACAAATTAATGTAAAATTAAAACTGGGAAAGATTCTTTAACAAAGTCAAGCTCCCCGTGACCAGGTCACTCAGACTCCCTTGTCCTCAGGGTTAGTGTTTTTCTCAGAGCAGAGGAAGATCTTTATGCATGTGCCAGTCCCATCAGCGTGGTGGCATTTCTCAGCTCTTGTTTCTGATTGGTATTGGACTTGCTATTATGCCACTTGGGCTCACACCAACTAAAGGTTATAAAGTGCTGGGTATCTGTCTGCCTTAGACCTGAGGAGCCATGGAAAGTTTATGTTTACAGGGAAGTGATCGTTTTGGAGGTTATGATGTGAGGCAGAGGTGGGCAAAAGGAGGTCCTCAGACCAGCAGCCACAGCCTCATCTGGGAACTTGTGAGAAATACAGATTTGTCGGTCCTACCCCAGACCTACTGAATCATACTCTCCAGGGGTGGGGCCCAGAGATCCGTGTCTTAAAAAGCCCTCCAGGTGCAGCTCATGCATGCTCAAGTATAAGTACCACTGAGAAAAAATGAAGAGAGTACCAGGACAGGCCAGTGAAAGAGGGGCTTTATTTAAGTCAGGGGAGATGACACCCAAGAGGGGAAAGAGAAGCGCAGGAAGTAAAGATGGAGGATTCTGGTGACCAGATGTGCATAAGAAGGAGGGAGAGATGAACTGAGGATGGTTTTGGTTTTGGTGATGCCACACATCACAACAGAGATTAAGCAGAGGAGTAACAGGTTCAGAGCAGGAAGAGGGTGGGGTCTATACCTGACTCACTCAGATATTTTAGAGTCAGAGGACCTTGTTGCAAATCCCTAATAAGCCACTTGCAAGCTGTGTGGCATTTAAGTGAGTCTCTTTAAGCATTCTGAGCCTCAGTTACTTCGGCTCTGAGAAGAGATTATTAACAGTAACATCCTTGTGTTATCTTGGGGGAAAAAACCCACAAACACACAGAAAATTGCTGCTTGTGAAAGCTGTTTGTTAGGTCTCAACACCGTATATATTTGCAACATCTTCAGAATCAGAAGGAACTGAAGTCAGTTCCCTGTCTCACTACTTATTATTGGGGAGACTTTAGGTAAATTGGTCAACCACTCCTCACCTTAGTTTCTTTATACACTAAATTAATAGAATGTACCTCCATGGCGGTTGTAAGAATTAAATGAGATACCCTGTGTAAATTACTTAGCACAGAGCCTGGCACGAGTAAGTGGTCAGTAAATACTAACCACTGTTATTGTTACTGAAAATAATATTGAAGGCTCTTAGCCTGATTTCGCAGTTACGATGTAAATTTCCAAAGCCTAAGTTCTCTGTGAAGACCCAAGTCAAAGTTAGAGTCAGCTGGCTCATGACTGCCACGACACTGGTGGTTTTGTTTGCTGTGTCCTAGGGCCAGTGCACACGGCAGGAGCCCATACTGGGACCTTTGTTAATCATGAAAGTCTTTCCTTTTGAGGTGAGTGTGCTTTTTGAATCTATGAAATGGGAAAGTTGATACAAATACCCAGGTTCTATTTTGAGGGAATCCAAAAAAAGACCCTAAAATTAATTATGATTATTTTTGCCAGAAACAGGTGCAAGAGGGATGTTGAATCATGGTGTATCCTCAGATATGTGCTGTTATGACAGAAGCTGCTTTTCTCCAAGATCTCTGCCCACGAGGACCCCTCCAGAAATCAAACCATGCCAGTGACATCTATCTTTGAAAAGCCCCGTCTCTCCCGTTTCCCACCACCGGCCTTGCCACGACAAACCATCCAGAGAGCCAAGCTGGAGCCTCTTGTGCTGAGCTTCTAACGACGCTCACTCCTAATTGGGTTTCCAGCCCTGAAATTTTCATTTAAGCACATTGTTAAAATGCTCATTCTAATCGACATCATCAACATAGCACTTCATCTATTATTCACACGCTCCAGCCTGTCTCCTGGTTCAGAAGGAGCAGATGACAAGGGCTTCACGTTACCCAGTTGGTGAACATTGCAGTCTGTTGATTTTCTCTGCAATGTCTCCTCTGTCCCCTGTCTCTCCCCCGCTGCAGCCTGATGTGGGCTCTTCTCATCTGCCCTTGCAGCAGCCTCCCGGCTGTGCACGCTGCCTCCAGTTCCTCTTCCCCTAATGAAATTTGCAAAGAGCTGCCAGCATTTTCTTTGAATCCAGGTCTAATTGGGCTACTTTTCCACTGCGATTCCCTGTGGCGGCGATCTATATTCCCTTTGGAATCAAATTTAAACTTCCTGGAAAGCATTCTAGTCCCCAGCAAACTACTTCTCCATCCCACCTCCTTCTCTTTTCCTTAATCCTTTGTCTCCCACAGTGGACGGCTCATCAGTCCTGCGACACCCATCGCCACGGTCAACTCCTGGCCCGCCACGCTCCTCCTGCCGTCCTGGTTTCCCCCTGTCTCTTCCCGGAGGGTCGTTACAATCCCATCAGCCTTGTAGACCTGCCTCAGATGAAACCTTGTTCATGAGGGCTCTCTCCATTCTTGTCCCCACCACAGCATTTAAGTGTTTTTCTCTGTTACAGTGTTCTTTAGGATATAAGAAAGAAAACAGATACATCATAAAATCAACAGTAATTTATATTCAAGGAGTTTCAACCACTTGCAGAAGCTATTTGGAAACAAGAGCCATATTTGCTTTGATGACATAGGACCTGTTTGTCCTGCCCAGCCAGGATTATACCAATTATATCAGCATGCTGTTCATTCTAACATTTGTCCCCATTTAGCCTTTTTAACAAAGTTATATTAATATTAGAAATAGCAATAAAGTAGGCCTGGAAATCTTTATTTTATGCACTCTGCATTTGAGAACCACTATCTCAGCCATCCTAATGTGGAGGGCAGGGTTCTGACATGGTACAAGGAAAGCCTGTCTCCCACCCAGTCACTCTGGCCCAAAGAGTTTGCTCTAAGAAAAGACCAAGCTTGTGAATATAAACTGATTGGCTCAGAGGTGTGGGGCTGGGGCCTAGGCTAACATCAGAGGGGTTGGGGTACTCCTTCTAGAAGAACCACTGATGCCTACGCTGAACCAGAACAGCAAGAGCGTCAAGGAAGCAGTGCCTAAGATAGCGGGCTGTGCACAGGCTGTGGTCACTTCTTAACCTGCGCGGGGACAGAGGCAACGAAACTGAAAAGGCGGGGGGTGTCATGGAGTGGGCAGGGTCTCCCCACCTTCTTTCTACTTTGTGTTTAGAAGCAGGACTAACTCTGTTAGATCAGGAAAACCCCTGGACAAGCAGGGGACACTAGCTGTGCTGAAAGCTGTTCTGTGGCCCTCCCGAGGTCGACCCAGTCCCTGGGCTGTTGAGGTGGGTTGCACTGCTTACATGTATAACTTGGTTTGATCTCACAACAGTGTCATAAAGCACGTACGGCTGGACTCCAATTCCCTTCCTGATTCAGCCCTAGACTCTTTCCAGATTCCACCTCCATCTTCAGGCAATGGTAAGGGGTTAAAGGCTGAAAATGCAAGTATAAATTAAACAACAGGCATCTTTCTTTCCCTGACAATATAAAATATTCAGAGAGGAATAAGCCTGACTCTGCTTGAAATGCAATGACTAAGCAGAGGGCTGAAAATCTGCCATGTTGTCCATGTGGCCAGGGCTGGGGTGGGCTCTCCCCACTTGTCGGAAGCCGACTCCAGTGTGACACTTGTCAGGCGAGGCAGCCAACTGCAGAAGCACCAGCAGGGCTGCAGTCTGGTCGGGGTGCTGCAGAGGAAACTTTGGCACTGACGTCTGATGTTTGCCACTGGTGATGAGGTCTGTATTTGCATGAAAGGGATCCCTTTGCCAAGCACTCAATACTTTTCAAAGTCATTTCCCAATCAGTCATCCGAGTGTCACGACCACTCTTTCATCAGTGGCTTGGAGTTTTATATCTGCCTCCCGGAAGCTGACTTTCTCTGTTGGGAACTATATTCCCACTAGACACTAGATGGGAGGCCTTGAAGAGGTAACTTAATCTCTCATTGCTTCAGTTTCCTCATCTGTAAAATGGAGCTGCTTTGAGGATTAAATTAGAAACCACAGATAAAGTGCTTATTATTGTGCCTGGTCCATTATAAGTTTTCAACAACTATGAGTTTTTGTCAATAATGTTGGATTGGTTTAAGATTCGACTGGCATGATGTATTTGGAAACACTTTGTAAACACATGTATATAATGAATCAGTGATGATTTAATCTCTTGTCTTATCATAATGTTCTGGCATAGACATGAGAGGTAATATTTCCATATTAGATAAACAACCTGTGCACAGAGAGATGGATGAACCTGTCTCATGTCACCTGGTATCTGAGGGAAGCCTGATTCCTATGCTATTGCAGATTCTCTTAGCACACAGTTATGGGGCCTGGGTGTGACATGGGGCCTCCCCAAAGACCTGAATCTCCAATTTCAGAGCTTAGGTGAGTTTGGCAACCTCCCAGCATGTCTGTCATGTTTCATCATCACTTTCTCATGGTCTCCTCTGTGCATATCTGAAAATGTCTGTGTCTGCTCAGTTACCCTGTATGAGTTGGTACAGATTCCAGCCTTTCACTATTTTTATCAATAAATTGAATTTCACTCAAGCATTGTGTTGTTGAAAACTCTCCTGTGGGTCTGAAGAATTATTGAGAATGATATTATAAATCACCCTACGGGTCTTTGCCTCTCCTCAGCTGTGTACACCAGCACCGAGCTGCCCTTGCAGTGGTGGTTGCTACACACAGGTGGTCTGAATAGTCTGGCCCACCGCCCCACCTGGTTAGCCAGAGTCATGGCTGCTAAACCTGAGCTCTGACTCCAGACACTTTGGGTTCAAATCCAGTCTCTGAAACTTACTAACATTCTTGGGCAAGATAGTGAGGTTCTCTGCAAATATGTTTCCTCATCTGAAAAAGGGATGGACTAATGGAACCAAAACCATAGGATTATTTTGAATGATCAGGGAGATAGAGCCATGTTTCCTAGTTTCTTCTGACTGAGACTCCACCTCTGCTTTTTATTGGAGTATACCTGAAACCCCTTTCATAATTCTCAGTTATCTTATGATAGGTAAAATGCCATTTCATCTGTATGACAAACTATGAAGGCAGATATTATGCTCTATTTATGGGTAAGTACAATTGAATTCAGAGAGTTTGTAACTTGTTCTCAATCACATAAATGCTACACGGTGCAACCAGAACTACACCCCTAGTCTTCTAACTTCTAACTCCAGGTCCAGGGCTCTGTCCACTAGAGGTGTATAACCAGCCCAGCTAGGAATAACCCAACTGGCACATTTCTAGTTAATATTGGGTAACTATGAAGACATATACCCACAACATATTTTCAACATTCATTTCTATAGGGAACAAGAGAGTCCAATTTGAGACTGTCAGTTACCCAGGGTAATACCTCTTGCTCTTGAACTCTTTAACTAATTTAAAAGATACGTGTTTTGTCTTTGGAATCATGAGATTCCAACTAGCACAAACTAGGTGCTCAAAAAATTTATTTCTTATTTCCTTTTCTCTTGGAATTTTATCAACTGACTTTTAAAAAATGATAATCTCATGAAAACAACCCACACGTATTGGGCCTATTTGTACCTAGGACTATTCAAGCACTTTGTGTGAATCCAATTAATACCTACGACAACCCTTTAAGTAGGTATTATTGTTGTCCTGATTTTGCAGATTTGGGAAACAAGGTTTCCCAAGGTTACATAGATTGCTTTAGGGGAGGTCACTTCTCTAGTAAGGAATGGAACCAGATTTCAAACCCATGCAGTCTGGTCTTTACCATCAAGCAATCTATCCAAGATAACTACCATTTATTGAGTGTTCACTTGATACCTGGCATTGTGCTAGGTACATTCATATATTCACTCCATAACTTTGCAACAACCCAGAGAGGTAGTGTATCAGTCAGGATAAAGCCAGGAAAGTGGATGCCATTTTGAGTATTTGAAAGAGAGGGAACTTAATGCAGGAAATTGGTTACAGAGGTGATTAGGAAAGGTGATAAATCAATAGGGGATGATGGTTAGCCTGCCCCGATTTAGTCACACCAGAAATCCACTGCCTTCATCGTTCTGGAGGGACAAAATGAGGTGGTGCTGTTACTGGATCCCTCGTGCCAGCATTCCTTGACAGGAGTGGAGACCGCCATGGACCCATGTGATGGGAGGTGTAGCCGTGTCAAGTATGAGTCTGCCGTGGGAACACTGCCTGAGCCACACAGCGAGAAGAGAGACATCCTGGGTTTTCCTTTCCTTCAATCCTCTAGCCTCTTGCCAGTGTCAGTTCATTGGGTGAAAAATCAGCCTTCTGGGGTCAGCTCCTTTGATACGGGCAGGACAGGGGAGAGGGAGGAATAGATTAAGGGAAAACAGATCCAAGACAGACACAGCCCTTCTCATTTTGACATTTTCTTACTTCTACACATATACAATGCTTCTAAACACCTGTATGCTTCTGCCTAGCATAAGGGAAGAACACATTGTATAAATTAAGATATTTCTGCCATCTGGCCAATGGGAATGAGTCACCAAAGTTCATAGGTTAATGACAATGAGCTCAAGTTCAGTATCTGTAAGTGATAAGTGGTCCTTCTCTTGGAGGTTTTTCATGGTCTATGAACTAAATTGTAAGGTTAATCATCAACAAAACTCTTTACTCAAATAGTAAGAGAGAGTAGAGGAAAAAGGAAGTCATTTGTTCATACAAAAAATATGCATAGCTCTACAGTTCCCATATATGTGATGGTGATGAGGCCATAGTTGATATTTGCCACTTCCTTTTTCTGCATTCCATATGACTTTCATCCTCAACCAGCTTCTCGTTTGATTAATATTTATTAAACTTGTATACTTAAATTTTTATTCCTGAAGTGTCTGAGTCCTTAGTGATCCTGATTTTTGGCAGGTTATTGTAACCTTGTATTGACACTTAGTATTGGACATAGATGTATAAAGAAGTGCCCTAATGAATCCCCTAGATAGTACTAACCATTCTCCCTGCCCTACTTTGTAGCAGCCAGCAATTTCACTTTGGTAATTTGAATCAGCCATCCCAGCCATAATGGAAATCCCATCTCTGCTTGTCGTTTTGTGATATAAGGAGCCAAAATTAACCAGGTGGTAGTTTCAGCTTCAAGTTTAATTAGATCATTTTTGTGTCCCCTAATGGAAGAATTTTTCCCTTGGGAGTTAAAGCCCCTAATTCAGCAGCACTCAAGGTTTTAAGATAGGAAGCAAACATTTTGCCAGTGGATTATTAGGTGTTATAGTGATAAGGACATTCCTACTTTCATACCTTATTTTCTGGTCCCATATATTTGGCTTTGGAATAAATAAGATCATATTTTTGTCACTAGTTCAAAAATGTGTCACGTAGCATAGCACAGGGCCCCAGCATTGCAAGGTTGTCATCTAATTAATGCCATCTCTCAGGCTTCAGTAGGACAGTCCACCAGTACAGCATCTAGCAGGCCACAACTTCTAGATGTAGCTGGTGCAGGTGGTAGACCAGGAAATAAAATGAACGAGAGCCCACTTTTGCGATGCTTTTGCGATAAAGTGAACTTCTTGATTGAAGACTGTTATACCGTGGGAATGAACAAATAATTCTATAAGCCCACAGATAGGAGCGCCAGCAGAAGTATGGTGCACAGGAAAGGCAAATCCTTAGTCAGAATGCAAGTATTTTCCAATGACTATAAATCACTGTGCCTTCCACAATGAACTGGATCCAATGTAGCCAACCTGCTTGTGGGTGGCTGGCTGATCTCTCCAGGAAAGCAGCCATACCTGGTGACTCAGCTGTGGCATGTGCTGTGGCCTGTGCTATGGCACATGAGACTCATAACTGTGTGGTAGCCAGAGCAGCCTTTCTGAGCCCATGCCCCTTGTTTTGAAGTGGCATAACCTCCATCTCTGCCACTATGGCCACTCTGAAGAAGCACCAAGGTAGGGAAGATGTTGATTGGCATCACAGGGTGGTCATCTTGTCTACCTGATTGAATGTGTCCTCTGCATTGGATACTCTTTGCAAAACAACCACACATACTAAATGTGAAGCAAAGATACTGCATTTGGACAACAGCAGCCAGAGAAGAGAAAGATGAGAAATTGCCTCTGAAAACACACAGACCCAGGAGTGGCAGACGTGGGTTCCTATTGTATTATCTCCATTTCACAGATAAGAAAAGGTGAAGTGAGTGCTCAAGGCCATAAAGTTAGAGTGGGAAAAACTGGAGCTTGAAAAAATTTATCTGACTCCAAGGTCATACTTCCAGACTGCAAGTACTTTTTATGAATTCCATTGAGAAACAATTCTCTGTTTCTCAACAAATGTACTTTATACTGAATACGGGGTCTTTTTTTTTTTTTTTTTGAGACAGAGTCTCACTCTGTTGCCCTGGCTAGAGTGCAGTGGCATCAGCCTAGCTCACAGCAACCTCACACTCCTGGGCTCAAGCAATCCTTCTGCCTCAGCCTCCCGGGTAGCTGGGACTACAGACACATGCCACCTTGCCTGGTTAATTTTTTCTATTTTTTTTTCAGTTGTTTGGCTAATTTCTTTCTATTTATAGTAGAGACAGGGTCTTGCTCTTGCTCAGGCAGGTCTCGAACTCCTGAGCTCAAGCAATCCTCCCACCTCGGCCTCCCAGAGTGCTAGGATTACAGGCGTGAGCCACCGCGCCTGGCTACAGGGTCTTTTAAACCATGGTGGTGATACCATTTATTCATTTCTGTTTGAAACTGCATCCCACTCCCAGCATTTGGACTGGAAAAGAGGCTAAGATTTAAGTAAGGGAGGTTATTGTGGACCTGACCTAGAGTTCAGGCATATCTTCTCAAGTAATTTAATTCTATGTGAGAAGGGGCTTAACTTTGCAGGGGTGTGGGTGTGGGTATAGTTGAAGTGAGGACTTAGAGGATTCTACATAGTGCTTCACCCCAGGGAGAAGAAGTAGACTGACATCTTTTCAGACAGAGTTGTTACGTGGATATTGCAATAGGTAATGTTTTCCAAGATTCTGAGACCATGGTGTACCTGTGGAAGGATATCAGATCATAATTGCCTAATGAATAAACATTCCAGTGGATGATAAAATAGCTTAAACTGTAAAGCCAATTCTGTGGTATGGATGTAAGTTATGCTGCAGAATTTCAGAAGAGAGAAAAAGATCAGTATAAACTGGCTATTTCTCAGTTTTCTGGTGGACATAGAAAGGAAGTGGGCCCTGAAGTGTGGGGGCCATCATGAGAGTGTTCGCTTTCTCAGTCATTTCCCATTTTCTCAGTGATTCGTGCAGCTTTTGCATAAATAAGCATTTTCTTTATTTTCCAAGTAGTCCAGGTTCCTAAGTAATAAATATCCCCAGGGTTTTGGTCTTCTCTTCTTTAATAATGCCAAATATGTTTCTGGGAGAACAGGCTTCAGGTTCCCTGTGTGTGGGTGTCAGACCGTGTCTGTCGGTATTGCCAGCACATCTGAGAGCGCGGCACTGTTCCTGCCCTCTCTACTCCCATGCTGGTCACCTTATAGGAATTCGTGCCACGAACTTCCCTGCTGGTGACATTCCTGACACTTTTTCTTTGGAAACACAGGCTACTGTTGTGCATTAAAAAAACCCTCTTCAGAATGATAAATGAAGTGGAATGCTTTATTGTCATAACCCACTGTTTGCCACTGAAAATAAGAATGATGGGATAGCTCCTATTTTACAAGTAAAACAGAATTCTGACTGCAGATGCAAGATCACGGATCTAAAACTGGCTCCATCTTGTGGAATAAAACCAGGAATGTACTTTCTTTCTGCTTAGAGACTCTTGGACATTCCAGAGTTTATACTTTATTTTTATAAAGATATATCTTCAGGCAACATTATTAAGAAATGTAATCCCTTTTTTTAAATACCCCAAAACCTAAAATACCAGAATTCTTATTTAAGACTTAGGTTGGTTACCATGTAGACCTTAGATTATGTCACTGTTCTAAAGTTAATACAATCTATGAAACTATTTTTACTTCACTGGTAGAGATTAATGACTCTTGTTTCCACCTCAGGCTAGCTATAATATATCCGGTGTCGTGGGACACAGTTATATAATCTGCAGAGACTCTTAGCTGAGTTAGGACCTGATATCTGGGGGACATTTTGTAGCATGCATCTACTGGTGTCTAGACTATGCTTAGTCATACCACATTTTTGGGGGAAAAGAAAATAAGAGGCTTGTTTTTATATCTTGGTAGGTTGTAAATGATTCTGTTATTATTCCTGTGACTTCCTTCTTAAACAAGGAACTCTTCACTAAAATTTGTAATACATTTTACATTTCAAATTTGATGATGTAGTTATTATAAATTGGAATGTTTCATGCTCATAGAAAGCATTGTTTTGTTTTTTAAATGTTTTTAAAAATTTCAGAGGGTACAAAAGGTAGGGTCCCATACAAAATTCCACATTTTCACTAATTTCTTCGTGGGTGAAGTCAGTCAGTTTTCGCTCAGAAATCTATGAGCGCACTGCAACCCATCAAGACAATCAGCTCATAGATGCTGATGCTAATGTACGAATCAGGCAAAGTTCTCATGCTATCATAGCCCTTGCAATTTTAATCTCAGGTGCATTCATTAAAAATCATTCACATGAACACAGATTTTTCTCATGAAAAACTCAACTGTCTGTATGTTAGCAGAAAGATATATGGGTACCACCTAACTCTCCTTACAAGCAAGAGAGTAGGCTCCACGCTGGTGATGTGCTCAGAGCATCTGAGGAAGAGAAACAAGGCCAGTGTAGTTGGAAGATACTGAACAGCAGGAAAGCGCTGGGCAGAGAGGACATTGTCGTAGGTAGAAGCCAAATTCCGTGGGACTGTTAGATCATGGGAACTCATAATTGACAGGCTTCAGTTTCTCTGTTTATACATAGAGGATTTCATTAATGTAGTATTTTCCAAATTTGGAGATTTCAATAAGAATTGAAAAAACAGGTGCAGAGGGCACAGAACCACCATAACGTTGGGTGCCAATTGTTTATTCTGTGAAAAAAGAATATGAAAACCAAATCAACAAAAAGCCATATAATTTACTAAAACCAGCATTTCACAAGGGATTAAAAACACCAGAAAAGCAGTTGTAACATCATCTAAGATTAAACGAAATTACACTTATTAACAAACATTTATGTGGCATTTACCATGTGCCAGGCACTTTTCTCAGTGCTTTACAGATATTATTTAATTCTCAGAACAAAACTATATGGTAATGCCATTATTATGATTTTCACTTTACAAGAGAAGAAACTGAGGCTGAGAGGAGTCATGCACCTTAACCAAAGTCATGTGGCTAAACAGTGGTGGAGTCGGGCTTGGAACCCAGGCTGACTCCAGAGTCCACCATATTCTTAAGCCTATGATATGTAGTCTGTCAATCAGTCCTCTCAGTTGAAAAAAATTAACTTTTTGTATTTGAATCTTCATGTTTTTTGGGTGGGATGGTTACTTTATGATGAACCAGGAGCACCTTCCTTATGGACTACACTGGGCCATGGATGGAAATTTGGGTATCTGTGCAGTGAAGTCCAGCTGTGATATTCTTTGACTCTGAAAGGGTAGAGTTAGGCTGGATGGTAATGGGATGAGGCACACAGGTGGTAGGAGATGTGCCTCTGCATGTGTTTGTGGGCTAAGCTTCTGTTGGGATGTGTGTGTGAGATCATTGCAAAGCTATAAGCAAGTAAATCTCCCTTGAAGCACATTTATAATACTTGGCATCTGTTTACACCTTTGATAGAGCACAGATTAGTTCTATTTGTATGTTTCCTTCTTCCCTTTGGAGATTTGCCAGCATTCATTAAGGCCATGTCTTGGAGTTGGCAGAGATCCTTTCCTGAACCATCAAAGCCACCAGCATCTTCTTATCAGGGAGGAAGGTCTAGCAGTTCCTCCTCCGTCCACATTAACACCACCAGCAGATCTTCAAGCTTCAAATTTATTTGTACATTTTCTAGTGCTTACTGGAGGGTGATAAGTATGCAAGATTCACATGGTAACTGGGGTCTCCCTGGCCCTATGATCCGTGTAATGTGGACACCAACTCTATTTTGCATGCTCGGAAAGCCCAGTACTCAAATTCTGTGCAGTTCCAACGATGAAGTTCAATGGGCAGACCCATATTTTCCTTATCATCTCTGGCTCCACGTTCCTGTTTCTGCTACATTAGTTTAGTTTGTGCCACCGCCTGCTCTATTTTGTCCCCTGCTGGTCCCTCTATGGAACTCAGCCTCTTCTCTCAGTTGCCACGTACACACTCACACATACAAAATTGTGTAGTATTTACACATAGGCAATGATCCTGAGAGTTTGGGAAGAAGGGTAAAAGTTGTTTACATCGACACAATTGTAATCATGTTTAAATTGGACATTAGGTCCCCTGACCTTAAAAGGTCACTGGTTAGTCAGCCACGCTTCTCAGCATCCCTCCTTCTCCCGTTTCTTCTCAACACACCATATGCTCAGTATGCTCTGTTCTTTTCAAGGACTAAGCACTTTAGCTTTCTCATGTGTTTCTTCAACTTCTGCACACTCAGGAATTCAGTGTTTCCTTCAAGTAGTTTATCCAGAAATAAAGAAATAACAGTTTCTTTCTCAACAAAGATCTTTTATTTTTGGGTGCCAGCTCTTAGAACAATACCTCTCTCTCTCTTTCTGTCTCTCTCTCTCTCACACACACACACAAGTAAACTTCAATCTTGCTAAGTACATCCTCTCACAGATGCTTATAATCAAGTTTTGGGGGGTGGAGCTGTGGAGGGATGTGGGGGACAGGAACGTCCACTGATATAGAAGCATGTTATTCCCTGGGGGGAAGGGGAAGCTCATGGAAAAGCAGCAGAAGTAAGTTCTATGAGGGTGGCATGTGCAGAAATGTGGCCAGAGTTTTGGGCAATGTTGAGAGGGACAACCACATGAGTTTGAGATTGGCTTTGAATAAATGAAAACATATTGGAATGGCGTGGATAATCTTTCTTAACCCTGTGTCATTTATTTTTAAGACAGCTTAATTCTGATGTGGGAGTAGAAGGCAAAGAATAAATGGCTATGGAATAACACACATGTTCTTATGTACATCCTGAGAATGCTCACATGCTCCCAGCTCAAAGATGAAAACATTTCCCTATGAGGGTGATGATGGTTGAAGTGGTGAGAAATGAAGTGCCAAATTTGGGGATTAATTTTGGAAACAGAGTTGGCAAGATGCGCTAACAGACTGTACATGGGGTATAAAGGATGGTACCTAAGGTTTGGCTGAAGCAGATAGGTGGTGCCAGTGACCCAGTTGGTAAACCTTTGCAGAGGGTCAGGTGAGGGAGGGAGGAATGAGGAGCTGCACTCGGGACCTGTGAAGCTGTTTTGACTATGAGGCATCTGAACAGATGTTAAGCAGGCAGCAGCACAGAGAAACTGGAGCTCACAAGTTGGCAATGCACATAAATATAAATATGGAAGTTGACGGAGGGGCAATGGTGGATAGCGCCACAGGGCTGGCTGAGCTCGTATAGCAAATGTATACAGAGAGAAGTGGTCCCTGGTATGAGCCTGGGCCACCAACATTTAAATGAGGAAGAGGAATAAGCAAATGAGTCACCAGAAAGGCAGAAGGAAACGCCAATAGAGTGTGGTATCCCAGAAGCAACATGAAGAAAACAAACTCAGGAAGCACGGAATGTTCACCTGTGTCAAATGCTGAGTATGAGCACTGAGTTGACCGCTGGGCATTGTAGGATGGAGGACAGGCTTCATTGAGGTCCTGAGGTACTGAGGGCAAGAGTGATGGAGTTAGTTGAGACCGAATCAGAGGTGAGGAAATAGAGATGTACATGGTAGACAATATGTTGAGTGTTACCAGAAAGAGGACACAAAAAGATTAAGGGCAGAATTCTTCCATGAATAACAGAAATATTAACGTTTTCCATTAAGAACCCATCCTGTCATTCTAAAATAACACTTTATTATTTTAATTTTAATTGACTACTAGATTTTATTGCCTGTGATATTTTATGGGATTTTTATAGCAATATTTCAAAGTGAGACTTCAATGATTTTCTTATGCTATCTTCATCAGGATTTAGAAACAAGAGTATATACTGGGTTTGTAAAATTGAGAGCACTTACATATTTCTATGTTCCAGCATAGTTTATAAAGGATAGGAATTTTTAAAAGGTCACCTATAAACTGAGGCTGAGCACTTTTTCAGAAGCAATTCCATAACTACTTTTATTCCAGTTTGCTCCTGGTTACTGTTCTATTCAGTTTATCTGTGTTTCTTAGTATTATTTTATTGCTTTTTTGTATTATACAAATATTTTCCAATTAAGGTAGTATTTTTATATTTTTAATTTCCTTGAAGTCCATTATTATAGCTTTGTTTTATGATAGTAATTTGAATATTTGTGTTTCATCTCTACTTTTTCCTCTGCAACCTGAGATGGTTTTGCAAATTTGTCATGCATATCCTTCATTAGATTCTATCAATTTTTACATTCGCTTTAAAAATTATTTGTATAGCCTCTGGTATGATTATTAAAATACTTGTTTCTAGTTTTCCAACTTGATCTCGTTCATTTTTTCTCCATCTTACCTAGTTGATTCAAGTTTTATTCTCCTTATGGCGTTCTGGTCCTCTGGGTAAAGGGATATATCTCCTTGTACCCTTTTGAAAATCCCAAATAGTATCCTAGGCTTTTCTCATGGATCCTACAGTAGACTATCTTCAGTGCTATACTCTGTGGATGAACTTGACTTTTCCTGCTTATGCCATTCTTCATAGGACCAATATATTTACATATTTTGCTTATTCGGTATGAAATGAGGTTGATATTTTTCAGATTACAGTTTTGCCAGTAGGTGTGCTGTTCATATAGTGCTCCTTTTGGCACACACTGAAGCGATCGTCAGAAACTTCTTAGATCTGCAGTCAGACATTAGAGTGACCTACTTCTCCAAGAAAGTGTTTAGGGTACTGTCCAGGGTGCTGAATGACATCTGTTTGACACTCTCTCTTTTCCCTGGCCAGAACCCTAAATCTGTTCTCTTTCCTTAAGGCAATATCTCTTCCTACTTATAGCCACCCTAATTATTCTTAACTCCTTTGAACCTGCCATCAGTTACCAGCATAATCTTGAAAAATCAAAATTTCACCTCCTTGCCTAGATGCATTTGCTATCAATTTTGAACTGGCCCTGGATGAGCTGTATCCTGATCAACTTCCTGGATAAAAGAATTTCTATTTCAGTAAATCAAATAAAACCAATCATATTATAAAATTAAATAAAACCAACAATTAATGATAATATCATAATGTAGAAATCTAGTATATCAATTACACCCCCAGGGAGACTGTCTTAGTGCTTAATACTCTATCAGAAGGCCTTGAATCTTGGTATTTATAGCTAGCACTTCCAAAGTCACATAAATCCCAATCCATATCCCATCTCCTACAGGAAGTCTTCTGAGGTTATTCTAATTTCTCATTCCTTGAACCTCTAAATATCTATAGTTTTATCCCTTTAGAAGTGATATTAAATTAAAGATATTAACTTTTGTTTAGCATTCTGTGATTCACAGAACATATTTTGCATACAATGTATCTCATTACCTTATTACTTATTATTTATTTCTGTGAAGTAAATAGTATAAATTTTCTGTATTTTGCATTTGAAGACATTAAAGACAAAGTTATCCAAGTTTACGCCATTAGGAAATGGCTCAGGGGATGGAAAGAAATGACTTTAGTAGGTTGCATCATTAACATTTTTGTTTTGTAAATGAGGACATTGAGACTCAGGGAAGTTAAGTTAATTACTAGAATAAACACAGAGTATTAGTGTGGGAGCTAGCATTTGAATCTTGGGCTGTGTGAGTCTATGTCACCATGCTCTTTCTTCTGTGTTAGCAAGAACTGGGTCACATTTAACACAGTGTTGTTTTGTGTTTGCTTCACAGATTTGAGTCTTTTTCCTTAAGAAAAAAATCATAGGGACACAAAAGGTAGATATCATTACTGACATTATTATTATTATTATCATTATCAGCATCACCACTTTTCAAGGCTTAACTTAAATCGGCCTCACTCTGCAAATTTTGTGGCATTCTTTCAGTCAAAAGTAAACACTTTCTCTTGTGTCTCCATGGCACTTTACAGTTACCCAGCTTCATTAATTGACGTCAGATTTTTGCACTAGTGTTTGTGCATGCATCTCCTCCAGTAGACTCCTGGAGATCAGGTTCTGTGAATCTCATCGTAATACATACCTTGAACTATTTAAGTGTTCACTAAATGTATATTGAAAGGATTTGTATTTCTAACTTGAAGAAAGGACTTGCACACTCACCCTGTGTTTTAAGTTGCAGACTTAAACAACATTTTGATTGGTACTATCATAACTTGGATTTCTGATGGCCAATAAGAGTTTATATATCTGAGAATATTTTAATTATTTTCAACTTAGCTCATCAACAATTAATGAATTGGTTAAGTTGCTGTAAAAATAGATTCAAGCATTGACTAAGCAAATGTATTTCATAATTTGGCATCAGACTATCTCAGATCATCTTTCTCTGGTTTAATCTTAAAGCAGTTTCTTTACTTGACCCAGGCTAATGAACTTCAGTGGGTAATGAATTCATTCTCTTCCAAAACTATAATCTTTTATATACAATCTTTGAATTGCTGAAACTCTACCCCTGTCTTCTGAAGCTGGGGCGGCCATGGAACAAATATTTCTTTCTTGTAAGGCATAAGACCCTGTGCAAAGTTTCCAAGACCCCTCCTTATCTGTTCTCATTGCAGTACTCCAATAAAATTCCCTGATTATTTTTCCACATATGACTAGTTTTTTTTTTTTTTAATTTAACTCTATGCTGGCTTATGTGACTTCTGTATACTCCTACCACACCCAGGGAAGATCTTGACCAAGGCTCTTACTACACACACATGCATACTTATTAACTGAAATTTTTTAAAAATTCCCTTTGATTAGCACAGTGCATGATATTAATATATAACAGACCAATATGTATATCTGCTCAATTAATAAATATGTGGATGACTGTGTGGTAGCCTGAATAATGTTCCCCACAAGATATTCACGTTCTGGTCCCCAGAGCACATGAATGCTGCCTTATATGGCAAAAGGTATTTTGCAGGTGTGACTAAGTTAAGGATCTTGAGATGGGGAGATTATTGTGGATCATCTGGTAGTCCCCATGTAATCACAAGGGTCAAGAGGAGCAGTTGATATGATGATGGAAGGAAGAGGCTGTAATGATGTGAGGATGGAGTTGTGCTCCAAGGACTGTGGGTGGCCCACAGAAGTTGAAAAGGAGAGGAAACAGATTTTCCTCTCAGAGACCACAGAAGGAACCAGTTTTGCCAACACCTCGGTTTTGACCCTCTAACACTCATTTCAGATTTCCAGAATTGCAAGGAAAAAGTCTGTGTTATTTTAAGGCAGTCTATCTGCAGTAATTAGTTATAACAGCAATAAGAAGCTGATACAGGCTGGACAAACACATGAATGAATGAGCCTATTTTCATCAATTATCATGTGTACTCCCTAAATCACTCATTTGCCTGTGCTGTTTGCTCCATCTCCCTGCATGGCCTTCCCCCCTGCTTGTCTTCTTCCTTCAAGACCCAGGTCAGGAGAGACTGTCCTTCTCACTCCTAATCATGACTTTTCCTCTCATACTGTCTCTGCCATGCTGCTCCATAAGCCTGTGATAAACATTGGTTAAATTGTCCTAATTTAGAAATAATTTCCCTTTTTTTTGGTATTTATATTCAGATTAAGTTGTATTGCCTAGGATCATTTTCTGCATTCTTCTTTGGGTGATAATTGTTTGAGGACTTGTCTATCCTCCTGTGAAAAAGAGATTTAGCATAGCAGGCCTGAGACTACAATCCTAAAAAAGACCTTTGCAGAGGGAAGATGAGAACATGGATTTTGGGGGAGGATCTCACTATGCTCAGAACTGATAAGAGTAGCTTGCTGCGTGTGAACTATTTGTACAGACAGTACAGTTTATGTTGAGCTCCTGTTTTCTTCCTGGGAATCCGGAGCTTGGTATGTGCTAGGAAAACACTGCCTGCATGACCAACCCCCGATAAAAACCTAGGGCACTGGGTCCCTAATAAGCTTTCCTGGACAACAGTTTGCATGTGTTTCACAGTTCATTGCTGCGGGCGTTAGATGCATTTATGGGATTCCACTAGGGAAAGACTCTTGGAAGCTTTTACCTAGTTCTTTTGGATATTGCCCTGCGTGACTTTTCCTTTTGTTCACTTTGCTTTGTGTTCTTTCATTGTAACACAGCTCAGCCATGGGTACTAGTAAATGCCGGGTCCTATGGGTTCTCCTCACGGATTATCTTGGGAACCCCAGATCCATCCTTATTAAGTTGCAAATGCTACACAGATGGGGACTGTATTTTGGAGCACCCCCACTCATTAATTACCCAGCATGCATTTCATACAAGTCACACTGGTTTCTTCCTTATTTCATTCAAAGAGTGAAGATTATTTACTGTTAAGGGAATTGACTCAGACCACTGGGAGGATTGTAACTGACGAAGGGATACATTGAGAAATTCTAAGTGTTTAACCTCCTTTTCTGTGTACCTATGAGAAAAATCAATACATGAGGAGAATAATTTCAGTCTAGTCATTATGTGCCAAACAAGTCATGCATATTCATGCTTCCATATTTTTGCTTATGCAGTTCTTCTGCCTGAAATGCTTTCCTCTTTGGCTCCCATTCTTAGCATTATCAACAGAACAGAGTTTGTGAGTATCTTACCCTTTTTTCCATATTTAGAACTAATTACCAACAATTTACAAAAATTCTTGAGGCTTCTGATAGGTTGCATGTGAAATGTTTGTTGGTCACATACCATTAATGGATCTAGTTCTTTTCCAGGGCTTAAAAGTCTTAGGATGTGAGATCAACAAAGATTCTGGTCAACTATGAGGAGCTAGGAAAAATATAATGAGTTGTGAGTGATCATATCCTTAGCAAAAAAAAAAAAAGCAAAAAAATTAAAATTGTATTGAAGACATGAAAAGCTTATGCGACAGCACAGAAATGAAATGTTGGGATCATTTTAGATGAAAGGGGACATATTTTTGCATCTGTTTCTTCCAACTCATTATACTGTCTCCCACAAGTTCAACAAATTAAAACCTGGCTTGTTTCCATCTCATTAGGGATCAATTTGCATGAATTATAGGTTTGCATTATTCAAGATTTGTGTTTAATTACAAGAGTTGCATAAAAAAAGGAAAGAAGAAGAAACAGAAGATGTACCCCTCACCCTTACACTCTTTAGGTTGGTTTCAGATTACCAAAGTATGAAAAATGTTTTAGGGTTAAAAGCTGCTGAAAAATAAATAAAGCTTTTTCTGGACTTACAGTCTTCTCCCCAACTGAAACACCCTTCCGTCTTCCTTCTGTGTTTTCAAGTCCTGCCTGTGTCTGGAGCCCTGGTCCCCTGTCTCATTCTCTGTGGGGAGCAGAAGGTGGGTGTGAAGGAAATAAGAGTTTTACCCTATTCACAACAGCAAATATGTGGAATCAACTTAAGTGTCCATTGATTGAGGATTGGATAAAGAAAACGTGGTATGGTTTGGGTGTGGCAAAGTCATAACATGTAACCAAAATGTTTGTACCTCCATAATATGCTGAAATAATAAAAGAAGAAAATGTGGTATGTACACACAATGGAATACTATTCAGCCATAAAAAAGAAGGAGATCACGTCTTTTACAGCAACATGGATAGAACTGGAGGCCATTATGTTAAGTGAAACAATGTAGACACAGAGACAAATACCACACGTTCTCACTTATAAGTGGAGCTAAATACTGTGTACACATGGGAGCAGAATGTGGAACCATGGACAATGGAAACTCAGAGTGGGGAGGGAGGTGGGTGGGTGACAGGAGGTTGCTCAGTGGATACAATGTGCTAGAGCGTTGGTTGCTATAGCGATGTATGCACTGAAGGCAATGACTTCACCACAATGCAATGTATCAATGTAGTAAAATAGTACTTGTACCCATGAATGTATACAAATAAAAATAAGTTGAAAAAAATACTAAAAGAAAGAAGTAAGAGGTTTGAAATTACCTGGACCTGAGCCTAACTCCAGGCTGTGCTCTACTCTATGAACAGGACTGTGCGATTTCATTTTATCCTCTCAACAAGCCCACAGAGCACGGACAGTCAGTCCCGCTCTACACATGTGGAACTTGGGGCTCAGAAAGTAAAGTGACTTTCCCAAGGTCCCAGTTGGGAAGCAGAGGTGTCCAGGCTGAAACCTGTGTCTATCTGCCTGAAACCAAGGTTGTGGGTCTCAGTTATAGAAGACAAATTGTCCCTCATTTTGGGGGATTCAGCCTCCTTGTATCTCCTCTAGTGCACAGTTGTCTCTTCCCTGTCCCTCACCTGCTGCGTCTGTGCTCTCTTTCCCACCGTTGCCTTTTCCCTCTACCCTTCCAGACTTGGCCTTATCAATAAGAATAGTGGAATAAAAGCTTTCATCTGCTTTTAGTCAAGAGCTGGGTGGAGGCAACATCAGTGCTGATTCCACAGCTTACTTGCTATTCCTTGGGTAAGTGAATGATTTCAACTTTCTTAAGCCTCAGATTTTATTAATGTATCTGTGCTTTAGGGTAAGGAAACTTACCTAACAGGATTTTCAAGCACCGAGTGAAATAATATATGCAAAGTACTTAGCACAAGAACTGGTCAATAAATTATAGTCAGAATTGTTGAGCCCCAGGATTTGAGCCTATTTCCCAAACATTACTGGTAAATGGTACTATTATCCCCATTTTTACAGAGAAAGAAATGAAACTCAGGGAGGTTAAGCAACTTATCCAGCACCCTGTGAAGTAGGTGGCGGGGCAGAGACACAAAGCCAGGCAGGCGCACCAGGCTCTGCTGCCTCGACTTTTCCCGTTATAGTTCCTCACCGGACTTCTGAGTAGTTTTATACAAGACCCAGCTCTTCCTCCTACTTTGCAAGAGCATCTTGCCACAGTGTAAACCTGACCTTATCATTCTTTTGTTCCATGGATACCCCTTGGCCTAAGGACTAAGTCTGAGTTATTAGGTTGAGGTTATTCAATCTCAGCTCTAAATTTGGAACAATGGTTTTGTGTCATGTGTGTGTGTGGGGGGGGGTGCATGTGCATGCGTGCATGTACCCACGTTTACATAAATGGGCTTAGTCACACTAAAAATATAAACAAACATCTTCATGGATCATAAATCAAACAAAAACACACTGCTTGTTGTGCAAACCTACTGGACACTGGGCCAGAAACACACATGTGCACCCAACTAAGTCTTCAAGCCCTGCAGAAGAGGCCGCAGGCTCAGTGCATGATAGAGCATGACCAGGATCACTTTAGGAGGTAAACTTGCCCCCTAAAAAGAGGCAGATAAATGTCGTGTCAAGGTCCAAGGCCATGGCTACAGAGCTCTGCTTTTAGAGGCAGAACTGAGGAAACACAACCTGAGTCAGGGACTGGTGCTGGAGCACCCCATGGGGCAGGAGTTATGCACTGATGACATTAAACACAGTTTTGAACTGGGGACTTAGAAAACTACACAGAGAGAACAATACTAAGAAACAACTGCTAGAAATAGTATTGTCACTTAAAATTCAAAACTCTAAAAGAAAACAACAATGAAAGAATGCTTGTTTGGGAGTGAAATGAAAGGAAACCAAAAAGGAAAAAAAATCAGTTAAAATTCTGGAGCATTAGGCAATAAGAAAACAGAGAAAAATGAGGAACAAGTAGATAAGGAACCAAAGCCTTTAGAAATTCTGGGGAAAAAATTAAAAATTGATAAAATTCAAAGCCAATAGATAGAACAACTCTAAACTAGACATAATCAAAGAGAAAATGGAGAATAGGAAGATAATTGTGACAAACTAACCTGGAACATAGCACAGAAAGGAGAAATTATGACAGGTATGACAGAGATTTTGTAAGACGATGGGGACAGATTGTGGGCTCTAACAGACATCTCATGTCATTTCCAGACCAAGAATGTAGGGGGAATGTCAAATGAGCAATCTTCTAAGAGAAAACTTTTTTGTAATTGAAGAAAGACATGAGTCTTGCTAAGTAAAATAAAGTCGCACCTAGTAACACAGTGGTAAAACTTCAGGACATCAAGGATAAACACGTGCTCTTAAAAGTTACCAGAATGAGAAACAAATATTATGTATAAAGAACAACAGACTTTTAGGAAACTTAATCAATTACGGTAGATCCTAGAGTTACATCTACAAATGTGGAGGGGAAATAAATATCAACTTGGAATTTTAAACCCAACCTATCTTAGCATTCTAAAGAGAGATGAAACAAAGATGTTTTCATGCATATAAAGATAGTTTACTTCACCTCACTCTTGATGAAAGATCTGGCTCCTTAAGAATGCATTTCAGCAAGAAGAGAAATGAATAAAAATACGTGAATTAGAATATAAGTTAAAAGAAAAAAAGAGAGAGAAAGAAACTAGTAAACTATGTTGGTAAATCAAAAATGAAATCTTACCATTAAAAAAACTATAATAGCAAATAACATTTGCTTATTTGTTTTTATATAATGAGGGAAAATATTAGATAGTTACAGTAACATGTACATTAATGAAGAGGAGACCTGTAGGGTAATTGAAACACACTAGGGCTCTAAACCTTTTTTTAAAGATGGTGAAAAATAATAAAACTGAATAACTCTGTATGTGGTTAGGAAAAATGTGTACATTTTGAGATTTTAAGAGTGACTCTTAATGAAAAAGAAATAGAATCAATAGTCTGTAATGGAAAAGGATAAACCTCTATTAATCCAAGAAAAAGCAAGGAAAGAGAAAGCATACTGATAAAAATGATCAAATGTATCAATAATTACAATAAAAGTAAATAGATTATGCTTATGTATTAAAAGACAAAGTGTATTAGATTTGATAAAGCAAAATAAAAAAAAATGCATCTAAGCTATTTACAGAAGTCACATTTAAAACAAAATCAGCAAAGAAAAATAAACCAAAAGAGCCGAAATGAAAACTATGAGATATAAAATTTAAAAATGAATGTACCAATGTTAATTCCAGGTAATGTGAAAAGGGGTATCCCATAGAGATAAAAGAAATTATCAAGACATAATAATGAATTAGTATGCACATAATAACAGCCTCCAAATACATATGGCACAGCAAGAGTCAAGCCCTTTAATATGTCAAAAGATGTCCTCTGTGATCTGGCCACACATAGCCTATGCAGATTTATATCTCCACGCACACTCCATGCTCCAGGATACACATAAATGTGTAAACACACCAGATGTTTTGCCTTCTGCTTAGTATCCTAAACCTCCAAACTGCCAGGACACCTATAAAACTTTAATTCCCTTTCTTTGTGAGAATCTTTCTTTAGCCTTCTAACCACTTCCTCTAAGTAAAAACTTCTTCCGAAGTTGATTATTTTATAGATAGATATGAAGTTGCCCTTTTGTGACGGGAGAGAGAGAGAGAGAGAGAGAGAGAGAGAGACCCCTGCCACTGCCCTTTAAGCCACGTGTGAAGTTACTCCTGGTTAGCATACTCCAGAGCCAAGGTAAAAACCATTGATCTAGTTCAAGTTTCTTGTTTTACTGATGGTGAAACCAAGACCCAGAGAGGAAAAGTAAATTTCACACAGTGATATGGGCATCGACATGAGGCTTATAATTCCCATCTGACTACTCTGTTTTCTTTCCTGCCCACTCTTTCTCCCCACAACCTACATGAACCATGGAATGTGGACATGTAGAAATGTAATTGCTAGACCAGACCCTTTATTCCACAGATGATGGCACTGAGGTCCAGAGAGGGAAGATTGGGGACCCTTATAGAGGGATTAAGTTCCCATTATTTAGTCATAATACCAGCTACTACTCTCTGGTTTTGGTGTCAAACTTGGAAGCCTGGAGTCTACAGTATATAGCCTTATTTACATAATGAAGTAGAAATGGCCCTTCTTGCATACTTCTCCTGTTATTGTTTTAAAAATTGTTTTATTCTTTTCAATACAAATGAAATATATTCTTTTCTTCTAAGAAATCAAGAACGAAGACCTGTGTGGAATCAAGAGCAAAAGGTCTTCTTTATGCCTCATCTTCAAAACCAATTCCCCACCCCAAAGGTAACTGCTATTATACTGTGAACTTTTCCCAACACTGCTTATGCATTTACAAACACACCTGCATGTTCTGCAAAAATAAATACTCACACACATGGACACTCCATACATACAATAGTGATGTCTGTTAGGGGCTGAATTCCCACAAATTCATGTTAAAGTCCTAACCCCTAGTATCTCAGAATGTGACTGTATTTACAGATAACTCTTTAAAGAAGTAATTAAGTTAAAATGAAGTGATTAGGGCAGGTCCTAAGCCCATCTGACTGGTGCCTCTGTAAGAAGAAGAAATTCAAATACAGACACCCACAGAGGGAAGACCATGTGTAGGCACAGGGAGAATATGATCATCTGTAATCCAAGGACAGAGAGAGGCCTCAGAAGAAACCAACCCTGCAGACACCTTGATCTGAAGCTTCTACTCTCCAGAATTAAGATAAAATAAATTTCTGTTAATTAAGCCACGTTGTCTGCGCTACTTTGTTATGGCAACCCTAGCAAACTCATATATTGTCCTTTGAGAACAAGTGGTATCACACCATGCTTGTGTTCTGAGGCTTGGATTTTTTGTAAACAGCTTTACTGAAGTATAATTGATATGCAGAAAAATGGTGCATGTTTAATGCACACACTTTGATGGGTTTGGTCATATGAAAACACCCATGATATCATTATCATAATCACAGTAACAAATGTATCCATCACCTCCAAAAGTTTCCTTTTGTCCCTTTGTGGGTTCTTTTTGTTTGTTTTTGTTTTATGGTGAGAACACTTAATACGAGATCTACCCTCTTAACAAATTTTTAAGTGCACGATACAGTATTGTTAACTATTAACACTAAGTTGTACAGCAGCTCTCTAGAACTTACTCATCTTGAATAACTGAAACTTTATACTCATTGAACAACTCCCCATTTCCCCTCCCCCAGCCCCTGGAAACCATCATTCCATTCTCAGCTTCTGTAAGTTTGGCTATCTGTGGTGTACTTTTTTCACTTGCTATATCAGGGATATCTATGGCAGAACTTATAAATCCATGTTATATCATTCTTTTCAAAGCTCGAATATGAATGTAGCATATTAAAGCCTCTATTTCACAAAGGAACAATTTTCGAGGGCTTTGAAGACATCATGAAAGGGCAGTGAATTTGTTTGTTATTTCATCTAGAAATGTTCTCTGTATTTCTCTATCATAAACAAAG
>CAUYSK010006243.1:0-16948 GCA_963575035.1 Avahi laniger
CAGCTAAACATGTATATAAAAAATTAGCCGGGCATGGTGGCGCATGCCTGTAGTCCCAGCTACTTGGGAGGCTGAGGCAGTAGGATTGCTTGAGCCCAGGAGTGTGAGGTTGCTGTGAGCTAGGCTGATGCCACGGCACTCACTCTAGCCAGGACAACAAAGTGAGACTCTGTCTCAAAAAAAAAAAAAAGAAGAAAAGCATGGCCCATTTCTGAAGCAGCAAGGGGTCCAATACCATATGATGGCACTTAATATATAGATCAGAGCAGGAAACCAGCATTTTATCTGATTTAAAGAAAAACAATTCATTTGTGTTTTTTAGGGATCTACAGCCATTGTATTTCAAATTTTAAATTTCAATGTTAGTTTTTTCACTTAGCTCAATCTATAGCAGTAAATGTATTTCAATTCTATCACTTGCTACTTATATCTAATGACAGACACATCATTTAACATCTCTGGTCCTCAATTTTCTCAGCTGTAAAATGGAGATAGTATCTGCCTGTATCAGTCAGGGTTTTTTATTAATAGTTATATGCAAGAGAAAGCAACATGCCAATCTGAACAAAACGGGATTTTATAAAAGGATATTGGATCTCTTTCAGAAAATAGAAAACTAAGTTTGGAAGTTATGCAATCATGACAAAGTCCAAAATCATACTGCAGAATTGGTACCATGGAGTCATCCCTGCCACTGGCAGGACACAGACAACTGACACTCTGCTGGTGTTCTTGGATGCAGCCACTGGACACTGCACTGCTGCCTCTGAAACCCAGATGTGGCTGTGGTGCTGCCACCTCCCTTACAAGAATGTATTTTGCCTGGGCCTGTAAATCTGGTTTGCAGAATCTAGAACATGTGCTCACATCCTACATGTAATGGAGCACAGATCACCGAGCAATGGTTCTGTTTACAACTTCTCTGGGAAGAAATAGACTCTGCCTTCTAAGGGGAATGAGAATTTTCCAAACACAAGTAACAGGGGCAAATACTAGGTAGTCAAAAAGAATGACCAATGCCCACATAGTTTAGGCTATTCAAAGGTTTTGGGAAGATATGTGATATTGTAACACAGGAAACTTTGAAAATGTCAGATGTTATTAATATTAATATTGTCATCATTAGCACATCATTATTGGAAAGATTATTGAATGAGTTCTATATGAGTTATCTATTGCTGTGTAACAAATTACCCCAAAATTTAGTGGCTTAAAAATAATAAACATATTATTATTGCAGAATATCTGTGGGTCAGGGATTCAGGAGCAGCTGACCTGTCTGCTTCTGGTGCAGGGTCTCTCACTAAGTTGCAGTCAAGATATAGTTGGGACTGACAGCCAGCCAGAGGGTCTATTTACAAGAAGGCACTGTCACAGGAGGAGGCCTTAGTTTCTTGAGGGTTATTGGAACTGAAGAGCTATTGTTTCTAACCACATGGGGCTTCTCCATAGAGCTGCTTGAGTGCTCTCAGTGTGTTAGCCAGCTTCCCCCAGAGAGAGTGATCCCAGCAAGAGCAAGAACAAGATGGAAGTTACAGTGTTATTTTATGATCTACATTTGATAGTTGCTCGCCATCATTTCTACCACATTCTATTTGTTAGAAAGCAGTCACTAAGTATAGCCCATACTCAAAGGGAGGAGAATTAAGGCTCCACCAAAGGGAGGAATTTCAAAGAATTTCTGGACACATATTAAAGCATCACAGATTAATTTTTGTTATTTTTACAGATTGACCAAACTAATTTCCTTAGGCATTAATTCTAGTCATTTTTTTGCATTATAATATATCAGAGGGTCTTTCTGATTTGAAGTTAAATTACCACATACCTTCCAAGGATATTTATTGTATCTGGCAACAATCATCAATGCTTGAAAAGGAGAGGAGTTCACACTGGATAGCATCTTATCAGCAAAGAAACACATTTCAACTATAAATGAAATATTTGTTCTTTTGTTCCAGCACCTGAATCCTACGCTATGGAGATTAACAGACTGTAAAGTGAGACATCATTACCTGGCTATGCCTATTGAGGTGGTGGACGGAAAGGGAAGAGGTATTTTTTGTAAGTCAAGGCATTTTATGAGAGCAAGAAAGGATTCTAGTGATACAAACTTAAATGCCTTCAGAAGCCAAACAGGTAGCATGAGTGGCTGAAGACTGTAGGGAGTGGTGAGGCCTATGACATTCAACGTCAGTTAAAAAATAACAGCAATGACAATATCAGGCCAGCCAAACAAGACACGGCCAACTGCCCAGTTTGGCTTTGACCTTCTAGCTTGCTCTTCCTGCTGTGGTCTAAGTTCTGACTTGCTTTTCTTTGGGAGAAATAAGAGGATGTGTAACTTGCCAGTTACTACTGGCAAGTTAAGGGAATCCTTGTGTTCCTTCCTTTCTGTCCGCCCCTCCATCCTGCCCTGTGGTTGAGCTGCTCATTCCCTCGCATCATCTACAGAGAGAGGAGGAGGGCAGGGTCTCCTCTCCCCTCCCGTCTGTGATGTGTCCTAATCCACTACTCCTGTCCAAGGCAGTTGATCTCATAGGCATCTGTCTGCTCTAAAGGCATGTGTTATGGGCACTGGGTTTCTTTAAATAGGATATCATACCATATTATTGAGACTGGTTTTGATCATGCTCTTTGCAGCTATTACTACCTCTGCCTCGACAGTATGAAAATTCATATGCTGAAAATAAAGGAAAATGGACATAATTCTTTCTAAGAAGTCTCTGTGTTTTAGGGGACAGCATCCATGTGTGAGTTTGGGATATTCACTGTACCATTAATTTTTCTATTATTAAACGGAAAAAAGTCCTTCGAGAAATGTTGCCTTAGAGCTTATAATTTAATTTAGTCCCTTCTCCCATTAAATGGCAACTCTGGGTGAGCTTTTAATGACCTCTTCTTAGTCTAAGGATTAAGATCAAGAAAAAATAAGGATGTTTATGTGGCACTTACACACTATGTAAGTTTACTGCATTTCAAAATGTGATACAGTTTTTCCTTCATTTAGTCCTTTATGAAATTTCATAGTTAGTGATTTTTTAAATAATTATTGAGCAAGAGGCTAGAACAGTGAGCAAACAGAAACAGCCCCTCCTCTCATGGAGTTAATAGTCAATCTAGTATAACAACTTAACAAATACTGAAAATATGTATATTTCGTCCCCAGTTAAATATTTCCCCAGTGGAGAAATTGGCTGTTTCATACACTTCTAGAAACAATTGCCCCAATTGAAAATCAACCTGGAAAGATATATTGAGAGACATAAAAAAGTTATGACATCTTTTAATTTAGTAATTCCATTTCTGGAAATCTGTCCTAACAAAATTTTCAACATAGCATATTTTAGTTAAAAATTGAAAACAAATGCCCAACAAGTAGAAAGTAGGTATATTATGAAAGCATCTGTTTGGTTGTCTAATATGCAGCTATTAAAGATGATGGTTGTGGGCCAGGCGCAGTGGCTCATGCCTGTAATCCTAGCACTTTGGGAGGCCGAGGCGGGCGGATTGTTTGAGCTCAGGAGTTCGAGACCAGCCTGAGCAAGAGCGAGACCCCGTCTCTACCAAAAATAGAAAGAAATTAAATGGACAGCTAAAAATACAGAAAAAATTAGCCGAGCATGGTGGCGCATGTCTGTAGTCCCAGCTACTTGGGAGGCTGAGGCAGTAGGATTGCTTGAGCCCAGGAGTGTGAGGTTGCTGAGAGCTAGGCTGACACCACGGCACTCACTCTAGCCAGGGCAACAAAGTGAGACTCTGTCTCAAAAAAAAAAAAAAAAGATGGTGGTTATGAAAACCATGTAGCAACAAGGTAAACTTCATGTAATGTAATGTTATAAGGGAAAGGATATAAACTGTATCTGTATATTATGAATATGTAAACAACCACTGGTGAAAAGCAATGTATTGAAAAAGGATAATAATAATTATTTAACATTGGCATTGTTTGGGATATATTTTTCTCTTCCCCCTTCTATATATTTATTTTAATGTAGTTAAATCTTACAAAATAAATTTATACTTAAAATGCAGCCAAGTAAGCTCTTCTTAAAAAATTTAGGGAAATTAGGAAATTTCATCTAGATGAGTGAGATATAACATTGCATATCATGTGGTTTGTACTTTAGAATTTGCAGAGCTTTTTTAGTTATAGTACCTTATAATACATGAATCAGAAAACAGGGGAAAAAAAGAGGGGGGAGAGGGAATGCCATTACCATAACCAATACCTAGTACGTCAGGACCAGAAAGAGGTTACATGCAGGTCATTGCATGATCAAACATCCTTATTTGGGGAGTGGAACTTTCAAGGGAGCCCTTGGGGGCCTCTGTGTGCCATACATCAGGCATAGGAATTGTCCTGAGTCCATTAACAGAAATAGCAATGCGTGAGTAAGATGTGCAATAAATGAGGTAGGTAAGGCATTCTGTTTTTACCTACTGACTAACCAGGAGCAGGTAATTCTGCTTCTAAATTCATTAATTTTGGAGCTAAAAGGAATCTTGGTCTATCTAATCCAACCTCTCCATTTTACAGACAGGAATCTGAGGCAGGTCCATATTAAGACTGTAGTAGCCTCTAGGCAGTTTTGCTTTTGGAGAGCCTCTTTCTTCATAAACAAAATTAAAAATTATATTTTATGATGTCAAATTTTAAACAATTACACTTGAGTAAAGCGATACTTTTATTCTAAAGCATTATTGCAAAAGGAGAGAGAGAGGGACTATTGCAATCTGAATGAAACTTTGATCTGCAAGATCTGCAAGGTTCTCAAAGGTTAGGCAGAAAAGTTCTTTTCTAGAGAGGAGTAAACAATGCTGGGAAGAACAGGACATGGATTAAATGGGATGAGCCAGAGTGGATGATCTTACAGTAGAAAAGAGAAAATTTTACCCTGAGATCAGCCTATTCTCAGGAGGGACTGTTAAAGAGGTTGTATGACAGCCCAGGCTAAGGGTGGGTCAAAGTTCAGGGGCCAAGAAGAGAATTCTTTCTAAAATTTGGTTAAATCAAGGTAGCAGATATTTTGTCCAGATTGGTCAGTGGGTATAAATCGTTCAGCTAATCATTTATGATGCAAAGAACAGAAACGTGGAAGGTCTATGTCTGGCTTTGTCATAGAAAAACAAGTGCTGTATTATTAAGTCTTATCTAAGTCACATGGAGAAGGACAGTTTCTCGTAGTCAGCTGTTTCTGGAACAGTAAAGGTGGGAAGGGTTTCTCTAACCCTTGCTATTTCCCAGGATCACGGGGCTCAGGTAAAGTTCAACATGGTCAATGACTACATTGTTATAAAGACCAATAAATTAATATTATATATTATGACATTTTCTTTGTCCTAAGTGTTCTTTTTTTCTTTTTTTTGCCATTTTTGTGGGCCCCAAAAGTATAATGGGCCCTAGGAACTGTACCTAATAGATAAGTCAGCCTGATGTGACTCCCAGATAGGTTGAGGGTCTTTAAGACCAGTAAGCTAATTACGGCGGAGCTCAGACAAGAGCAACTGGGTCTAGACCTCTTTCTGCACCTGTGCCTCTCTGAAGACTGAAGGAGAAGGCTCTGTTCAAGAGGTGGGAGCAAGGCTTGGGGATGAGGGCATGTGTGGAGATAATGCCTTTCATCTAAGATGCTACAGATTTAGAAGGTAAGGATTGGTGAGGGAACTTCATTAAAGAGCTGGGAGCTGGGGATGCCGTAACAGTTGACTGTTCTATGCATATCATCATTCTGCAACTGTATCTACTATGTGCTTGGTGTCCCTGACTTTACCAAGGTTACAGTCAAGCAGGGGAGGCCAATGTACAAGCAATGGCAACAGGTGGTGACAAGTGTTATGCCAGAGGAAATGAGGTTCCTTAGGAGGAAATAACAGACACACCTAACCTGCATGGGGGAAATGAGGTTCCACATGAACCCAGAACAGGAACTACCCAGGCGCAGAGGATGCAGAAGGTGAGAGCAGTGCTCTACACGCAGAGATTGCACGTGGGAAGACCCAAGATATGGGAAGTCTGACCTCGGGGAGACCAAAGACTCGCGATCTGATTTGAGCCTTGGCCAAATATCCTTAGCATGTGGGAAGTCAGGTATCAGTGAAAAAGGAGAGGTTAAAATCTCTCCCCACCTGCTTCCAGAAGTTTTAGAAGCCAGTACTAAGGAGCGGACAGGGTTTGGAGAGTAATGTTAAGAAACCGAGGAGAGCAAGCAGTCCTCTCCATTTTTCTAAACCAGCGAGTCAGTCAGTGGTAGTAGTTGGTCCATCCACAGCAGACTAGGGTGCTAGTTTCAATGTCGAGTTTTTCACCCGCTCTTTATACTTCGAATTTCACTTTCTCCTGCTTAGAGGCTGCAATCTTGAGGGGAACTTCCTCCCATCCCTTATCAGAGATCTTGGGGTTCCCAGTCCCTGCCAATGCCCAGGGTCGAGAGTTCACGCCACCTGGGCCACTTTGATGTTGCCCAGCTCCACTCTAGTGCTCTCCAGCCCGGAAGGACCGGGCGCTCGCAGGCTGCAGGCGGCCCTTCTCCAGCCGCCACAAGTAAGGCAGGGAGGGCGGGAGCGCCCGGCCTGCGGGCGGCTGGGGCCAGAGCGAGCCGGGCCAGCGGGCCGGGCCGGGGCGGGGCCGGGGCGGGGCCGGGACCCAGCTGACCCTAAGGCCGGCGCGGCCACCCCGCGGTCCCGCACAGGGCTGCCGGCCCCTGCTGCTCCGCCGCGCCGCCGCTCAGGTAAGGCGGGCGCCCGCAGGGCTCAGCTCGGCCTCCCGGGTCCCACGAGGTGGGTACTTGGCCGTCCCCGCCGAGTGCCACCGCTGCGTTCCCGCCCTCGGAGCCGGGCGCTCTGGGGGACTCGGCCTGGCGGGTGTTTGTGGGGCGGGAAGGAGGGTGGGCGAGCGAAGCAATTGCTCTAACTTCTTCCTTTTGCTCCAAGTTCTCGTTCTTGGAAAATTCCTTCTTCTGTTTTCCAGATGTATCAGTAGGGACCAAAGCCTCACATCTGTCAAATTGGTGTTCCGAGTGGTGGTGGGAGGGGACGCAGGGCTCCCACCTGTGGTCCTGGGGGGAGTCTGTTCCCAGATACTCCTAAGGACCTGCCTTTCATTATTAGGAGAGGTTCTCGGGACTCAGAAATCGGACTTCTACGCAAGACAGTCGGTTGAATGAAGTTTAAACCTGAAGCCAGTGACTGGGAAAACGACACGGTGCGAGTGCTTTGGCCCGGGTGTGACAGCTTGGGGCTGCTGGGGGCGGGGATCTGGCGCAAACTTGCCTTGCGGCGCCGCTGGCAGAGCAAGACCGCGGGCGCCAGACTTTTGGCACCTGTAAGGCTGGGTGAGGGACAGGAAAATGAAGGGGGATGTCTGCGTCGATAAAAATCTGGAAACAGTGACCTACTGGGAATACTCCCTTTGGGGTCAGGTGCTTTCTTATCCCACCCTCCTCATTAATTATAGCATTTTTGTATACATTTCAACACAGTTAAACAGAACATCCCTTGTTGTACGTTAACTTTTTCTACCACCTCCTCGCAGTTTTATACTAAACGAGTTCAAGGTCAACTATTGCCGACTAGGTCAGCTGTTCGGAATAGTTTTACCTGAAGAAAGTGTTTAGAAACTTTTGTTTGTTCCTTTCATTCCTCCAACCCCTCCCCTCCCCACCGCCGAAACTCACACACAGTGCTTTTCACTCCTTCCCTTCTTAAAATTCTCACCACTTAAAGACCAGAGGAAAACAAGGCACTCACTTTTGTCATGCAAGTACTTGTGGTTAACTTGGTCTTGTGGTTTTTTGGTAAACATCTCTTGCTCCTTTGCATTGTTTTAGTTCCTTCAATATTAAAATGTGCTAATAGTGTTTTCTGTAAAGAATGCAAAGGGCTGTAGGAGAAAGGAAAACTGTCCTTGAAGTGGTCTAGTAAAAATGATTATTTTTTCAAAACCACAAACCTTAAAACTCTGTGTTGAATTTCAATACTTGCACCTCTTTTGGGAAAGATGTTTTAAAATTGTAATTATTTTATCAAGAAAATAACAGCTGTTAATCTTCTCGCTGTGTGTGAAATCTTCCATTAACAGTCTCTACTCAATGGAGCAAAAGCTTTAGAAATCTGAAGTTCCAATTTATAGAGGCCTATTGGAATAACAGAGTGGATTTAAGTTATGAACTAACTTCAGGGAACCTTGAAAATAATGGTATCAAGAATACTTCAAGATTTCAAGATTGTCGCATTCAGATTTCTTTGTTGCTTGACAATTCACTAATTCTTTCTGTTATTTAATAATAATGTTAATAATGTTGCTCACAATATGGGGCTTCTCTTAATTCTCTCAGTGCATCATAAAGGGAATCTCTGTGAAGCCCTGTTCTATATATATGATTATTTTTTTCCCAGTTGTTAAAATTTTTAGATTGAGTTCTTCTCTAAGCTGAACTGAGGCTGGGAAATGTGGTGGGGGCCTGCACTGACAGTATCTATCTGTGTGCTGAGTTCTAGCCCCAGGTCAGCTTTTAAGTTCTGGCAAGTCCTCTAATTAGCTCTGAGGTCCCAGCAAGTTCCTTAACTTATGTGTGTCATTTTTGTCATCAAACTAAGGGAATTGTCTTTGGTTCAAAAGGACATTTGGGTCCCTTTGAACTCTTCTAAAAAATGCAAATCCTCATTTTTAGAATTAGATATCATTGTTCTAAGAGGAGTACTGATTTAAGAGTTTGCTCTCATTTCCAGAGGGTGTCCTAACATGCTGGACACTACCTCTGCCCCACCTAAGCAGTGTAATGCAGGGATTAAGAATGCGAGTTTTGGAGACTGGATGGGCCTGTCTGTTTTCTTACTCTGACTTTAGGCAAGTTACTTATGTTCCCCAAACCTCATTTTCCTCATGTTTAGAATAGTGATAATAATAACACTTCAGGGACATTGTGAAGATGAAATGAAGCAGTGCACATAACGTAAGCAGCACAGTGTCTGCAACTTCATGTTTGATATTAAATAGTCAATAAATGGTAGCAATTGTTTTCTTCAATGCTGACTCTCCTGTTCCTTTTCTTTTAACAAGTTGAAATGTAACTTGGATAAACGTGAAGCCCCACATTTATAACAACTATATTTAAACATATAGTTGTTAAAAATAATAAGCAAGTATAGAACAAGGGGAAGTGTAATTTATTGAACCAATTAATCTCATGGTTAATTGACATTATGTTGCCTGTGAGTCAGCAGTGAGTTATGAGGGCCCAGAAAGCTGATATGCTTTTAGGTTGCTTTAGCAGAAATTATGATAGAATGCATGGTTATAGGACATTTTTCTCCATTCGCCTTTTGCTCTTTGTGCAGACCTCAGAGTTACACTCTAAGATGGACATTTACAAACGAACTTGTCTGGAGAAGAAGGAGGAGAAAAGAGAGGTGACTCTTGAAGCCATACCATACTCATGGATAATTATACATTAATTCTTTGCTCCTCTCACATCTTTTGGCCTCTTGTTAGATGTCAAACTCTTTGCCAGCAGAATGCAAAGGAGAAAAAGGACAGGTTCCTGCCCATGCCCTCTACTCATTCATAGCATAGTTCAGGTAACAGGAACAATTCAAGCAGAGTCACAAGTTATCCTGTAAAGGTAGAAAAGGGAAGGCTGAGAGTTGAGGAATGCTTAATAACCCACCAGGGGAGGCTGAAAGCAGTGACACTTTGGTTCTACATTTGAAGGTTCCATTTGTGTAGGAGTTTGCAAACGTAAATGCTGAGAAAAAACACCCCGGAAGTTCATGTGAAGGTATGCTAGGGGGAGAGAACATGGTAACAGCAAATCATGGCAAGCTGTCCCCATGCATCCCATCCCTTACTGCCTATGGGACCTTAGCAAATTATTTTACCTCTGAGCTGTAGTTTCTTCAAACATAAAATGAGGATCTTATTATTTTGCATTATTAGATACTGATTTAATCTTCAAGTCTATTTTATAAGGGTGTCTACCTCACACCACTGTTGGAAATCTTAGTTGTACATAAAACACTAACCTATCTGGTGCACAGCAGGCACTCAACCAATGTGCCGCACTCCACCCCTCTTCCTTTTGTTTTTTTAGATATGGGAGTCTCCCTGTGTTTGCTCAGGCTGGACTCGAACTCTTGAGCTCAAGTGATCCTCCTGCTTCAGCCATCTGAGTAGCTGAGACTACCGGCTTGTGCCTCCTTCTCTTGATCAGAGACTGGAGAACACTACTCTAATCCAGCCTCGAGTGCAGATGCAATTTAGGCCTTTCGTGCATAAAAGTAGGCTGAGAAATGTTTTAACTGTTCTTGTTTTTTAGAATGAAATATGAGATTATATACTTCCACCATTACTACCTTACTCCCCAACCACTGCAAGCTTTCTTTCCACTGAGGCCGTTATTAGTTTACTGCTAAGGCTGTGTTGTTTTGGAGGCAAGCTCTGTGCAAGGAGTTCCTCCCATTTTGAATATTTTCTTGCCTGAAAAGGTCTGCATTCCTATATGGCGTGATAGGATCTCTGGCTATTTTAAGGCTCTGCTTGATGTCCCCGTCATTGCTTCAGTCTGAGCTACTGAAGTGAGTCTTAGAAAAAAATTTGGTGTAGGGGGGGTAGTGAAAATTGGTTCATTATTTTGGAGCACCAAATTGTAGACTGAATATTTTGGAAGGAATTTGTTATAGACTTTTATCCTCTTGTGATTTTTCTTTGTTACTGTTAACTTTTAAAATCCTTTTAAATTTGGAAGAATTTTCCTTGAAATTCCAATGTGGTCATGCATGTTGCAAAATGACTTTGCAAAAGTCATTTCTCTTGCAAACATTGCACAAATTTGCTGAACAATTGACCCCCTAGAGTTTTCTCCGTTGGGCCCTTTTCCCCACATAGATTTCAAAGAAAAGACCTTAAACAGTTTTGTTGCAATGTTTCTAACACATGGAAAAATTCTACATGCCATGTAGGCTACTGCAGACAGCAAAAGCATTTAATTACTGTAGTTTTTGATCATGCTGAGAAAAATTGTGGGTTAGAGGACCAGGCCAGGTCTGTTGGCTGTGGAAGGGCTGGATCAGGCCAGGTATTGGCATTCTCCCTAGCCATGAAGACCTGGTCTGAGTCAGGACATTTTGAGAGAATTGTTCTTTTTGGTCATTCATTCATTCATGCAGTGACTTTTTCTGTAAAGTCATCAGTTAATTTGAATATTTCATTAATTGTGTTATACAAGGGGGATACTGAGACCAAGTCAAGTTCCTTAGCCTCAACTGTAAGTAAGAATGTCTTTGGAGGCTAGTTTATGTTCAAATTTCTGGACCTTATCTCTTAGAAGTTCTAATTCATTACATCCGGTGTGTGTCACAGGAATCTGCATTTTAATAAGCCTTGTAGTTGATTCTGATGTTGATGGAAATTTTTTATTGTTATAAATAATCGGTTTTTTTTTTCCCCAGCATTGGTGTACAGATTTACATACACTTTTTGAAAAACAGTGTAATTTCTCTGTCTTGGCCTTAGTATTATTGATTAAATGTCTAAACAAATCTAAACTCTAGTTCACTCCCTGCTTTTAACCAAGGGAACTTACCTTTCTGGGTTTTTTTTTTGTTTTTTTTTTTTAATTTATAAAATAGGAACTTTGACTAAATTTCTATACATTTCCATGCTCTTCCTTAATTTGATGCTTTTCTCTATTTTAGATTTAAATTTAAATTAGTCAAAAAGAGTGTTCTTTGAGCACTTATAGATTAAGGTCCTTCTTAGAAGAAATGGACTGTTGGGTAAGATCTACCCACAATTTTTAGCCTCCTTACCGTATTAATACTCTGACTTTCTTTATTATCACCTTCTTATTTTAAGAAGTATAATGAATAGATGATTTCAGGAGTAGGAAAGTGAGAAGGTTTGGTTTATTGAGACCACCTGTTTTTGTTAGAGACTGAGCTACCTTTTTGTTGTTTTTAAACTGTGGGTGTAAATTACCAGCTGAATATTTCAGTAATTGGGTTTCCTTTGAGAAGCCCTTGCTCTGCTCCTAGCAGTGCTAAGTGCGGCCTCCACCTCATCCCTCCTCTTGTGGTGATGGAGGTTCCATGATCTGTCAGCATCATGGGATGGGAGCTGGGGCCTTCCTCTCAGTCTCAGGAGAAGAACAGGGTCAGGCACACAGTATGTGCTTCATAAATATTTGTTAAGTGAATTAACTGCAAGTGACTCTTCCCAAGTCACTGTTAAAAAAAATTCCCTTCTTTTCTATAATGCATTTCATAGTTGTCTCTTCTTTTTTAAATGTGAAAAACTCTGCTAATTCTCCATGCCTGCTTTCAAACAATATAATGTATTTAATTGCAATTATTATTTAAATGTTGCAAATAAAAAGAATTTTTGAGAGCATCATAATTTTTTTTTAAGTTAAGGAAAACCGTGACTGTGGTTTCTAATAGCCCATCATGCCTCATAGGCACGCAGATAATTATTTTTCTTCTTGAGGCACTGGGAAGTGAGCATTTGAGGCATCTTTTTTACATGGATTTTGATTTCCTATTGAACAAAAAGTAGCAACAGGAAGAGCTTCATTTTTTTCTTTTTTTCAGTGAGATTACAGAGATAAAACAAGTTAGAGCAACTCTCTTGAATAGCTAATGGCTGTTGCCTGGAGAAGGAGAAAATTATTTTCTGCCCTTCATGTTGATGTGTATAGAACATGTGTTCTGAGTAGCTGCTCTTTTCACTGCCTCTTTTTCCAGTTGAGGTACAACATAAACTATTTTAATTAATATTGTGTCACCAAAAGGGATTGAAATAGCCAATTGAATTCTGCCAAGATAGAGTCTTTTGATGAAAACATATCTTTATTGATTGTGGACGAAGAAAATCATTCTTAAAATGAAATCCAGAGAAAAATCATATCCCTCAGAGAAAATTTCTGAGTGGCAGGCTGAGATTAACATCATAAAATTGAATTTGTGCTGCAAGCCTTTGATGTAATCAGCAGCTGGGAGATGGTGTTGCCCTTGCTGTGCTCTCTCTGATTGTGGTGAATTATTGTGTGGAATGAAATAAGTGTTTCTTGTGTCCCCCCTCCAAGAAATACAAACAAGGTACTGCTAGGTAGTTTCTTGCTAGTTAAAATGGGTTGGATCGATTCCAGGCCTCTCAGGCTCTTATACACCCATGAACTGTAGGAGTTGGACATTTATGTATGCCCCAGGGACAGAATTTCTTTATATCACAGGACAGTGACTTCTTTGGTCAGTAGAAATGCATCAGAGCAAAGACAGGAGGGATCCCCTTTGCCAGAGACTTTTTTTAGAATAAGCAGAAGCCAGGATGTGTTAGAAAGTACCGTATATTACTTGGTTTTTGTTGGCTTGTAGGTCCAGTTAAGCCTGTGTGACTCCCTTTCCTGTCTGACCTCAGCTACTCCTTATGACATAAACTATGTTGAATCATCTCAGTGTGGAAATCTCACTTTGTGTATCACGAGTCCTGTTCCATGACACCAGGGTCACAATGGGCTTGTTACTGTTTTTGCATTAAGTCCTGATGTTTTGTCAACATTCTTGCCCATGCATGAACTTCCACACATGTAATAAATAGGTTTTGTAGATTAAGTAGAGAAAATCTACTTATATATTCGTTCTTAGACTAAAGAGTGATTTGGTACCTTAACCACCCCTGTGGTTGAACCTAAGTTGTTTTGTTTTGTTTTGTTTCGTTTTCTTTAAAGAAATTAGTGGACTGGCTTGTCTGTAGGGAACTGTAAACAGGTGATGGTGTCATCGTTATGTGCTCTCACTCTCAAGCCCTCTGAATAGTGGGATGGACTTTGAGGTCAGACAGATCTCAGGTGTGTGTTTGTCTCCAAAGTTCCCTGTTTTATATGGACACCAGTCATATTGGATTAGGGGCTCACCCTAATCCACTATGACCTCATCTTTACTTAATGAATTATATCTGTAATGAACCTATTTCCAAATAAGGTCACATTCTGACGTACTTGGGGTTAGGATTTCAACATATGAATTTTGAGATGGGCTCAATTCAACCCATAACAGATGGGAAGGTGGTAGATTTTTTAAAAATCAAATTTTAACGAAAATTCAAATGATTTTACTTTGCTAATTTGATATCTTTAAAGTCTTGTTTTTAGCTCCCTTGCTCAATTTACTTACTCATCTATTAAAGTATGAATAATAAGATGAAGGATTATAAATGACAAGAATTCCACTTACCTTAATACTGTTTACTTAGCAGGATTTATATATAGATTTTGAGATTTAAAAAAACCTTCCAGTAATAGCATCTAACACTTATTGAATATTTACTCTTGAATGATTTCCATGGATTATCTAATTTAACTCTCCCATCAACCCTATTAGATTTATATTATTATTTATCCTCATTTTATTGACAAGGAATCCAAAACACAGTAAAGTGATTTTCCCAAGAACATACAATGGCAGGATTGGTGTCCGAATCCAGGCTCACTGACTTGTGGGGCTGACTAATGAGTACATGCTGTCACCTAATTCATTACAGCTGGGTAAGGTAGATATTACTCCCATTTCATGGATGAGGAATATAGAATTTAAAGTGACCAGAAATTGGGTCACAAAACCAGCAAGTGTATAAGATTTGTGATTTGAACTTAAGATGTTACAGGCAAACCTCAGAGATATTGCAGGTTCTATTCCAGACTACCACAATAAAGTAAGTATCACGATAAAGTGAGTCACACAATTTTATTGGCTTCCCAGTGCATATAAAAGTTATGTTTACACTATACTGTTGACTGTTAAGTGTGCAATAGCATTGTGTCTAAAAAATGTATGTACTTTAATTAAAAAATACTTTATTGCTAAAAAATGCTAACAATCATCTGAGCCTTCAGCAAATCGTCATCGTTTTGTTAGTGGAGGATTTTGCCTCCATGTTGATGGCTGCTGACTGATCAGCATGGTGATTACTGAAGGTTGGAGTGGCTGTGGCCATTTTTAATAATAAGATAATGATGTTTGCCACATCAATTAACTCTTCTTTCACGAAAGATTGCTCTATAGCAATGATACTGTTTGATAGCATTTTACCCAAAGTAGAATTTCTTTCAAAATTGGAGTCAATCCTCTCGAACCCTGCTGCTGATTTATCAACTAAGTTTATGTAATAGTCCAAATTCTTTGTTGTCATTTCAACAGTGTTCACAGCATCTTCACCAGAAGTAGATTCCATTTCAAGAAACCGTTTTCTTTGTTCATTCACAAGGAGCAACTCCTCATCTACTTAAATTTTATAATTAGATTGCAGCAATTCAGTCACATCCTCAGGCTCCACTTCTAATTCTGGTTTTCTTGCTGTTTCCATCACATCTATCATTCCTTCCTCCACTGAAGTCTTGAACCCCTCAAAGTCATCCATGAAGGTTGGAATCAACTTCTTCTAAACTCCTGTTGATGTTACTATTTTGACCTCCTCCCGTGAATCACAAGTGTTCTTAATGGCATCTAGAGTGGTGACTCTTTTTCAGAATGTTTTCAATTTACTTTGTCCAGATCCTTCAGAGGAATCACTACCCATGGCATCTATAGCCTTATGAAATTGTATTTCTTAAATAATAGAACTTAAAAGTTGAAATTACTCCTTGATGCATGGAGTACAGAAAGGATGTTGTGTTAGCAGGTATAAAAACAACATAAATCTCGTTGTTCATCTCCATGAAAGCTCTTGGGTGACTAGGTGCACTGTCAATGAGCAGTAATATTTTGAAAAGAATCCTTTTTTTCTGAGCAATAGGTCTCAATGGTGAGCATAAAATATTCACTAAACTGCTGGGCACAGTGGCTTGTTCCTCTAGTCCCAGCTACTCAGGAGGCTGAGGCAGGAGGATTCTTTGAGCCCAAGAGTTCAAAGCTGCAGTGAGCTATGATTGCACCTCTGTACTCAAGCCTGGGCAAAAGATCAAGATTCTGTCTAAAAAAAGAAAAAAAAAAAACAAAAAAACCACAGTAAACTATGCTGTAAACAAATGTGCTGTGCTGTTATCCAGGCTTTTTTGTTCCATGCATAAAGCACAGGCAGGGTAGATTTAGCATAATTCTTAAGGGCTCTAGGATTTCAGAATGATAAATAGGCGTTGGCTTCAATTTAAAGTCACTGGCTGCACTAGCCCCTAACGAGAGAGTTAGCCTGTCCTTTGAAGCTGTAAAGCCAGGCATTAACTTCTTTTCTCTAGCTGGGAAAGTCCTAGTTGGCATCCTCTTCCAATAAAGGGCTGTTTTGTCTACACTGAAATCTGTTGTTTAGTGTAGCCAACTTCATCAGTGATCTTAGCTTGATCTTCTGGATAACTTGCTACAGCTTCTACATCAGCAGTTGCTGCTTCACCTTGTACTTTTACATTACAGAGAGGGATTCTTTCCTTAAACCTCATGGACCAACCTCTGCTAGCTTCAGACTTTTCTTCTGAAGCTTTCTCAGCTCTCTCAGCCTTTATAACAGAATTGAGAGTGTAGGGCCTCTCTCTGGATCAGGCTTTATCTTAAAAGAATGCTGTGGCTTTTATTCAGACCACTAGAACTTTCTACATATCAGCAAAAAGGCTATTTCACTTTCTTATTCATGTTTTCACTGGAGTACCACTTTAAATTTTCTTCAAGAACTTTTCCTTTGCATTCACAGCTTGGCAAACTGTTGGGCATAAGAAGCCTAGCTTATGGTCTACCTTGACCTTTCGCATGCCTTCCTCAGTAAGCTTAATCATTTCTAGCTTTTGATATAAACTGAGAGACTTGTTCTTCTTCCTTTCACTTGAACACTTAGAGGCCATTGCAGGGTTATTAATTGGCCTAATTTTAATTTTGTTCTATCTCAAGGAATCGGGAGGGCCAGGAAAAGGAAAGAGATGGGGGAATGACTGGTTGGTGGAACAAACACAGGCAATATTTATTAAGTTTG
>CAUYSK010006245.1:0-28965 GCA_963575035.1 Avahi laniger
CTTGTGAAGTTAAATAACCTCCCCACCCCCCTCCCCCCCGTGTCTGAGCCCAAGCTGGGGAAAATAAAAGAAAAAGAAACACAGTGTTCTACAGCACTATTTTAGAATTTAGAGAACTTGAATGGATGAAAACTATTGACAACATGCTGCGTATTTGTCTTGAGTTTGATTCCCAACTCTTCGATTCTCTTGTCTTTCTGAGGATTTCTAAAGAAAAGCACTTTTTCTAAAATCTACTTTTCACGTTTTGCTTTTCCCTGCACCCTGTGACTCCTAGAATTCCTCCCTCTCTACCACAAACAAACAATCTGGCTGTGTTTGCTTACTGCCAACATCTAAAGTCCCAACCAACTCCCATTATGAAATGTACAGAGGGAGACACACTTTCCTCAAGTCTTTGGAAGTGCTCATTTTTGTTGTCTGGGGAGCTATTTCTGTTCCCACTAGGTATTGCTAAACTTCAGAGCACAAATATTGCAGATTAAGTAATATATTAGAGCTGGCTGTGACCTGTGGGAGTGGAAATATTAATACACATATACTTTAATATTTTCTTAAATTACTTTTATAAAATGGTCTAGACTATTCCACTCATACCCCACCAATTCTATCATGGCTCTTGAGACTCTGCTTCAGGTCTGAATCTTTATTTTTGCACTTTCCCCATCAAAATTTATCTGCTAGACATTTTGTTTAACTGTTCACATATATTTGATACATCAAGAAGAATTAGCTGGCTTTCAGTATTGGCAGTCTAGGTTATTTGGATCAATCATACCTTTTGAAATAAAAGCTAAAAAAAAAGTTTATTTTGGTATTGAGCAAAGCAGAATAAAAGAAAAAACTGTGCATTGAGTAGGCTTTTAAAACTGTGGCCACAGATGGACCTCACAGGAATTTATACCCAAGATTATGCATAGCCCGGGTCAGCAAGGGACCTCCAGCCCTGAAATGGTTGGGGGCCAGAGCAGGACAAAGCCATTCTGGAAGTATAAGGATACATCCTTAGCCATGAGGGATGCCACATAATTTTTCAAGAGCAATGACCATCAAGCATTCTAAGATAATTACATCCAAAGAAACAAGGCAATGTAAAACTAAATCCAGGCAAAAACAAAAGATAGCGTAGAAAAACAGCACACAATTTAGATATTGTAATTATCAGATACACATTTGAAACACAATGTTTATCACGTTAAAAAAATAAATGTACAAATATTACTAATTATAGTAAATTTAAATGGGCAAATATGCAGTTAAAAGACAATTGTAAAATAAGAGAAAAAATCCAAATTATACGTTTTTACTAAAACATTAGGATACAGAAATGTAAGTGTGTTGGTTAATTTCATGTGTCAACATGAGTCAGTTAGGAGATGTCTACATAGCTGGGAAAATACTATTTCTGGGTATGCCTGTGCGGGTGTTTCAGCATTTGAATCAGTAGACTGAGTAAATAGGATCCTCCAAGGGTGAATTCTTTTTCTCTTTTTTTCAGCAGGAACATCTATCTTCTCCTGCTTTCAGACATTGGAGCTCTTGGTTCTCCTGCCTTTGAACTCTTAAAACTTACACCAACCAACCTTTCTCTCCCTCAAACTCCGCAGCCTACCCTGAAGTTTCTCAGGCCTGCAGCTTGAGACTGGGAGTCACACCGTCAGTTCTCCTGGTTTTCAGATTTTCAGACTGGAACTGAATTACACCACTGGTTTTCCTGGTTCTCTAGCTTACAGATAACATATTGTGGGAATTCTTGACACTTATAATCACGTAAGCCAATTCCCATGATAAATCTTCTCATAGACTTATGTATAACCTTTTGGTTCTGTTCTCTGGACAACTCTAATAAAGTAAAATAATTTTAAAAAAAGACCATTTAAATAATAATTGAAAGAAATATGGGGTGACTATATTAATATCAGCATATATATACATATTAAAGCAAATACCATAATTGGAGATGAGTTTCACCACATAATGACAGACATTTCAGTTCAACTGGAATATTTCAATACTTTTACACATTTAATATCATATCTGAGGAATTTATAAAGTAATAGACAAATTCACAAACACATTAAGGTATTGTAATATTTCTTTTTCAGAAACTGATAGAAGCATGAAAAAAAGATATCAGCATGGATAGAGATTTGATTACTATTAACACTCTTGATCTACAGAAAATACTACTCCCAACAACTGGAGAACATAAATCATTTTCAAGCATGCATGCAATATTTTTATAAATTCATGTTGTTGAAATGTAAAACAAGTCTCAAAAAATTTCAAAGGATTGAAGTTCTATAGAGCATAACCTCTAGCCACAATAAAATTTAGCTAGAAATTAATGCAAAGACAGCTAGGAATTTCCCATATGTTCGACATTAAGAAATGTACTAGGCAGGGCACGATGGTTCACGCCTATAATCCTAGCACCCTGGGAGGCCGAGGCGGGTGGATCATTTGAGCTCAGGAGTTCAAGACCAGTCTGAGCAAGAGCAAGACCCCGTCTCTACTAAAAATAGAAAGAAATTAGCTGGACAACTAAAAATATATATATAAAAAATTAACCGAGCATGGTGGCGCATGCCTGTAGTTCCAGCTACTCAGGAGGCTGAGACAGGAGGATCGCTTGAGCCCAGGAGTTTGAGGTTGCTGTGAGCTAGGCCGACACCACAGCACTCTATCCCAGGCAACGGAGTAAGATTCTGTCTCAAAAAAAAAAAAAAAAAAGAAATGTACTAAATAATGCACAAGTCAAAGCAAAAATGTAATAGAGATTAGAAAATATTTTTAACTCATACTGCATATCAAGACATACAACATGTAGCTAAAATTGAAATTTGCGAAAAATTTAAAATCTTAAATACATATAATAGAAAAGAAGGAAAGCTAAGCATTAAGAAATCAAACATTATCTCAAGAAGAAAGAAAAGAGCAATGTAATAAATCCAATGAAAATCAGACGAAAGAAATGTTTTAAATATCAGAAGTTAATGAGGTAGAAAACAAGCATAAAATAGAGGGAACATATAAAGCCAACATTGACAATCATCTGGCGAGATTATTCAAAGAAAAATCAGACAGATGATTTCAAAATGGGGAGTAGAGTTGATCAAAGCTGTATTTTTTTTTTCCTTTGGGGATATACGCATTTCAACAGGAACTGCCTCATAATCTGAAAAAATAAAGCTCTTGGAATTCATGCAGCCCATACGGTAGGTTTATGATAATTTGCCTTCTCTTGACTCTGCCAAATTGTAAATATAAGACAATAAAGATTGTCCTCTGAAATTTAAAAAATAAAACCAATATCAAATAGAGAAGAGTAGGTAATAAACATTACCTTTAAGAGACTGAGGAGTTCTCAGGGCTGAAGAAAATATGAATTTAACTAGATGGAAGATAGCAACGTACCTCAAGGAAGACCTCAAAATGGAACAGAGCTTGATCAGACATGGAGATTTACCCCTTAGATATTTATTCCAAACACAAACACTCGGAGTGCACATGCAAGCCTGTCTAGGAAGAAGGATACCCTTGCCAGACACAATTATCCTGTCTACCTGAAAAGTGTACTTTCTTTCCAGTGGCAGTGCCATGTACATTTTCTCACCACCTCCCTTTTTTCTGATTCTACGCTTGTCAAGAAATTTTCCAAGAATTTGGTTTCACTTGCAGTTTGTCTACTGCATAGGTTCTTGACTTTGAGAATTGAAGAAAGATTTGGCCCTCTTATGAGAGGAAAAAAAAGTTTTCACGTATAGATGCAATTTTTCATTCAATTATGGGGGATGATCGTGAAGACTGTCTTCACAACCCAAAGTTAAAAGAGGAAGAATATGCTAAGTCAGGACAATAGCTGGATCCCCTGACAATCCTATTTGTTAAGATAAATTAATAAATTAACAATTCTGGTTTAACCTTTGAGTCACATATGGACCTTTCCAGGAAAATTCTATGTCTGTAAATCTAAGTGCCTCTGGGAAACTGAAGAAAGCAAGGTTCTGCATGACCCACAGCCAAATGGAAATGGCTGGGGTTGGTGTCTTGTATTCAACATTTGAATTTATTCAGCTTCAATGGAGAAATTTTAGTCATCAAAGTGACTTCAAAGAATAGAAATGCACCTTACATTACCTGCATTCCAGACAAGTAATTACAATGAGCAAGACAAACTTAAATTAATAATTAATCCTCACAACAGGCTCCACCTTTAAACTTTAGTTTTGTTCAATCTAAAATGAATAAAAAGAGGTTCATTCATATGAGTCTGATTACTTTCCTTATCCATTAATTTCCAAACTTAGATATTAAATTTGTAAACTGACAGCTTAAAGTGTCAGTGAAACAAACAAATAAAAAAAATGTGAGCTTGTTGAGTATTAATTTGTTGGGGGCTTCTTGGAGGAGGGGTGAAAAAATGAGTGAATGATACTATGTATGTGAAGAATATTAAACAAAAGCATGAAGAGATTCTCAGACAAGTTTTTGCACTTAATTAACTAATCAATTTTCAAGAGTTCCCATGAATATTAATAGCAAAAGTGTAATGCCAATGCATAGTAAATAACCCTAACCATCACTGCTGTGTACTTTGAAATAGCAAAGGCAAAAAAAGGAAAAGGTAACATAAGTCAGCAGATTGAAAGAAAAGTGCTGAAAGTATTAAAAGTAACTAAGCTGTTAGTTTTTCTTTTTTTCTCCCTACAAAAGAAAATATCACAGGACTACTTCGACTCAAATACTTATCCAACCTATGTTACTTAAAGGTTATATAGATTCATAGGAAGAGTAGAGAACACGGGAATGCTTTTCCTTTGTGTTGCCTGTGATATTGGTGAGATATAAATGACCAATCAGTGTACCTCCGACTCCAAATGTTCAGCCTATATTCAGAACAATCTGAGCAAAGGGATTGATTTGTCATTTTCCCCTCATTGTTCTTACTCATTCACATAGAAGAGACTTCACACATTATCATAAAAAGAAGAAGAATTAGTTTTAGGCCAAAAGACATGTTTCTACATTGAAAGTCTCAAGTTGCACACTTGAATAACAGAACATTTATTTGGTGGTGATTGTGATGAGTCTGGAAATTGATTGAAAAAAAACGTAATGTAAGTTCTGTGGAGAGGATCTAGCCTTACTAGGAGCTGATCACTGCAGAATCCCCTAGAACAAATACTCTTTTTAAAGGAATATTGACCTTGAACTCATAATGGTGAACAATTTATAGTACAAAAGGCTCTAAATTTACAACAAAAATTCTCTCAAATATAGATACCAGATCCAAATCTTTTTTTTGTTTTTTTATAGGCAAGTTCTTGCTTTGTTGCCCCTAGTGTAGTGCAGTGGCACAATTACAGCTCACTGTAACCTCCAACTCCTGAGCTCAAATGATCCTCCTGCCTCAGCCTCCTGAGTAGTTGGGACTGGAGACACATTTAAACTTAATTTATCAAGTTAAATTCTGAAGTTCCAACTCTTCGTTTTCTTTTATTGGGTCTTGCACATAATTCCACAAACTCTTCAATAAATACAGATTGATTATGACAATGAGTAGCTTGTTTTGAAGGCTTTGAAGTCAATCGATCCTTAGGAAATGTAAAAGGGATTGCAAAGGAGAGAGGGTTTTTTTTTTTTTTTTTCGATTCTAATAACTGCTCGTAATATCCACAGTATTCCCAGGACAGGAAGAATCACAACTCATACATGAGGGACCACCACTCATAAAAGAAAAAGGAAGGGATATACGTGGTGACCACAGACGGTTCAGTGTTAGTTTCTTCCCAAAACCCTGTGTTTAAGCTACAGGCTTTAAAAAGGAGTTGAACGTGAGACTAACAAGTGTGTGCTTTTTTTGAAGCGGCAGGGGGTAAGGGGATTCAATATTTTTGATCAAAGGTGAACGGAATCTTAAAAACATTCTCTATATTCACAACTTCTTTAGCTCCCACACTTTCCTTTCCTCATTATAATGTGTATCTCACTTTCACCAGAGCTATGGCCATGCCACTTAACTCTCTTTGTGGCTAATTCCAATAGACATGTCTCAGTCCTTCTCCTGCTTGACTTTTAGATAATATTTGATACTACTGACCCTTCATTTTTTTGAAACACTCCCTTGCTTTTGTTTTTCCTCTGTTTTGGCTTTCTTCTCCCACTCATCTCTAATCGTTGATGTTCACCAAGACTTGAACGTAAGTCGGCTTCCCTTTTCACTCTATCAGCCCTACTTTGGTGATCTCATTTGTGATCCTCAACTTATGTCTACAACCAAGGTCTCTCATCTGAGCCTCGCCTCCATGCATCAACATGTCTAATGAATCCTGAGCTCCTTTTAATGTCTTCCAGGCCCATGGAATGCAATTTAGCCAAAGCTGAAACTTGCTATCTTTCCCACAAACCTGCTCTTGCAAATGTACTTAGGAAATGAGGCCTTCAATCAGTTATCCTAACCAAAAATCTGGGTTAATGATGAGACACAGATTTCTCCACTATAATCTGCAACATTAACATAGATTTCACAGTAATCTTTTTAAAGTATATTTCATGATCCTATTTCCCTTAGAACTTAAGACTCATACTGCCCAGGGATATGGTCCACTTTAATATCCCATTCGAAACTCTTCACTGTCTTCAAACTAGGTTTCCAGTCTTGCTTCTTTTCTTTCTGTAAGCCCTTGTGCTCTAGTCATGCTGAACTAACTACCATTCTTCAAACACACCAAGAATTTTCATACCTTTATGATTTCCCCTTTATTTTCTGTGCTTAAAATACCTATGTATCCTCATCAAAATCTTATTCTTTAAGAATGAGATGGAAACATGGGCACCTCAGATAGCTAATTCCTGTCCTGTGATAGGGTCCCAAGGCCCTTTGTTCAATCCTCCATTCAGCCCTTCTGTGTGCCTTTAGTCAGTATGTGTGCCTCACAAGTTGGAATGCAAGCTCCACGAGTATAAGCACTCTTGTTGCCTTTACCCTTAACATCCCATTATTTAGCAAAACGCCTGATGCACTTAGTAAACTTTTAATAAAAGCCAAAATTCAGTGGCAGCCTCCCAGTTCACCTAACTGTAAGCCTCTCATGCTAACAGCAATTTCAAAGCAGCGTTGATCCCAAAGTAAACATGCGGGTTTTATTCTCGCTTCTCATTCATGGGCTCGGGTTATATCTATCTTTCCGGTCTTTTGGAAATAGAATTTTTTCATTCTAGGGACCCTCATTCTCAGGGGAGCTGTGACTCCGTTGTCAGCTGATTTATGTGGCTTCAGGGAGGCAGGACTTACAGGAGGGTTCTAATGGCACTTTCCGCTCACTGGTACCACATGTATCATTCAGCCACAGCTCACAATGCTATAAAAATGTCTCTGCCGGCATGATGGAACACGTCTATCCCAAGGTGCACCAGAGATTTGAAAATAAAAAGTAAATCTCCTCCTTGGGTGGGATCCACATTATCATGCAATTTGTGAGCTTGCCCACGTGAGCCCGTTTCAGGCACTTTTAGATCAGTGGAGCAGCTATTAAAGTGCCATCAAAGCATTTTTGACTCCATAGAATTAATCATGAAATCTGTTCCTGCCAGCTCACTTATCATATTCGAAATATTAATTTAGAGCAAAATTAAATCGGACACCCACCGACAGCAACATTTTGCCCTTCAGAACTCCCCTTCATATTGATTTATTAATGGCTGCCAGAACAGTGTACTAGAACAATTTATTACTTCTTTCTGGATGTTTCTTTGTGCTTACAAATAGTCTTTGGGGAGGAGAGGTGTTATCTGATAGTCTTTTGACAGGGGTATTTTTCAATTTGCATAACATGTGGGGGATTTATTGGGATTTAAGGAAGAAGTATCATTTTAGTCTCAGGGTGATTTGCTTCAAGAAGTTTTAAAGCCAGGGTGGCCATTTGACTATGATGTAAGTTGGGGATAATATAAAAACTGAGTGCATCACTAAATCCACTCTCCACTATGATGAGGTGCTGTAAAATGCAGAATGGAAGCATAGGGTGTCCTTTTATGAACTACGTAAATATTCTTTTTACTTTTGCTATTAGGATCTTAAATACCCACATCAGCATTTGAATACCATGAACGTTCAAATGATCAATTGTGACAGTACATATTCCAGGCATTAAAAGCAAATATAATAGTTTCCTAATCCTGAGACAAAAGCCTTTTTACTTCCTGGACCTCAGGGAGGAATCACACTAAGTTGAGTCTCTGAACAACCCTGAGGAGCCCCACATTCCCCAGCCCATCTATGTATATAGTGTTACCAACATGGATGGGAATAAGAGCCAACTTTGACTGGGCTACAGACACGGTGGTCATTTATTCAGTCATCCAATACATTTTAACTGAGTACCTACTACATGGTACCATTCTAAACACTGGCCATACCCTGCTGAGATCAGTCACACACGCAGAACTTGCTTTCTGTGTGAGACAAGGGGATGATGACAGAAAATTCTTTTAAAAAAACTAAAGAGACAATTCCAAATAGTGACAGATGCTATCGAGAATGTAATGTAGGGTAATGGTATAGTCTGTCAGTGTGGGGTGAGAAGGACTATACTTTAGTAAAGCAGTCAGGCAAGGCCTCTACAAGCAGCTGAAAAGGCAGAGGAAACACAGTGTAAGGTTTTTGAGGGAGGAGTGAATTTTGTGTATAGGAAACAGAAAAAAAGCCAGTGACAGGAGGATGGTGAATGAAGGGGCAAATACTCCTAGATGGGGTCGGCCAGGCAGGGCTCAGATCTTTGTGGACCTCGTGGGCCTAGGCAAGTGATATAATGTGGTTTATGCTTTAAAATATCATTGTGGCTGCCCTTTGGGGAGGACTTTAGGTCTATCATCCCGTTGAATTCCCACCATCATACTGAGAGGTTAAGGACTATCATCACTACTGTTTTAGAGAGGTTAGGTAGATTAGCTAATAGCACAAGTAGTTTATGAAAGAGCTGACATTCCAGCTATACCGGACGTCAAACTAAGCCTCCATAATCCCTGCTCTGTATATCTTCAAGTGAAGCACAAACATGTTACAACTACTTCAAGTTGCTTCTTCTAGATCCAAGACAATCAGTATCCTGTGGTCACAGGTGAACAGATTTCTTTTATAAAGGCATCACTCTATGTCCTACCTACATCCTGTATACAAAGCCAGATTTCATAGGTAAATTCTCCCATTCATTGCCTTTGGGGTAGTTACTTGGGATTTGTCCCATGCTCCCAGCCGTCTCCTTTCTGGCTGACCATATCCATTCTCCAGCTCCTTGACTTACGATCACGTTGTTCTCTTCTGAACACAGCCACGATTCAGCAGTGATAGGGCCTGCCCTCTTTAGTCTCCATAAACGCTATCTGTGTGTTCATGGGTGCAATCCCAAGGTTCCTCATTATTACATGTCCAGGATGAGTTCAGATATCTGGAGAATTCTCATTATGTGCAAACCAAATAGTTGGACATGTAAGTTATTCTATTAAGGTTATTTCTCTCCTTATTTTTACTTTTCTTCTGTATTTATAAACATATTTTGAATCTTACATTAGAAATTATATCACAGGAAGAGTATATGAAGTGTGAAAAATAAGAATTGGCCCAAGTTAATTAATATATGCAGCATTGGCTAGCAAAATTTATCCCTCCTTTAAATTTGAGATATTTTGTATTATATTTTGAAAATCCCTGAGAGTAGATTTTAGGTGTTCTCTTCACAAAAAGAGATAAGTATGTGAGGTAATGTGTATATTTGTTGGCTCAAATGAACCATTCCACAATGCATACATATTTCAAAATATCATGTTGTACATGATAAATATATACAATCATTGTTTGTTAATTGAAAAATAAATTAAACAAATAAATTGAGATATTAAATAATATTATTATGGTTAAGGACCATATTAATTTTATTTATCTACCCATCTTTCTATCTTTGTATATCTATATCTATTGTGAACTAAATTAAAATCTTAAGCCCCCCAGCTGACTGAATGGACCCCCTCTTAGTCAACGGGACCCTACATCCAAAAAAACCTTGAAGCTGAGTTACTGACCATGAGGAGAAGGGAGGTCAGATGTGCTTGGTTATGCCCTGTCCCTTTTGGAATTATTCTTTGTAACAATAAGATACAAAATCATTAACAAGCCTAAGGCCCTGTAAGACAAAGGTTAAACCACACCTGCATGTCATCCATTTACTTAACAGATCACTTGAGTTTCAGTATGTGTCCAGTGGCTTATCTCTGATTAGTAGACTTCCTTATCTTAACTTAAAAAATTCCAAGCCTTTAGACAAAGCTTCATTTCTTTAACAAATCACAAATCAAAGAATCTTTAAACCCACTTATAACTTGAAATCCCCCACTTTGAGATATCCTGCCTTTTCAGGCCAACCAATGTACACCTTCCGTGCATTGATTTAAGACTTTACATGTAATTCCTATCTCCCTGAAATGTATAAAACCAAACTGTATCCCAAGCACATTGCGTCCACTTGCTCAAGGCTTCCTGCGAGTGGCTCTCGGGGCCATGATCACACATATTTGGCTCAGAATAAACTTCTTTAAATTATTTCCAGAGCTTGGGTTCTTTTCTGTTGACATTATCTATACATTTACTTATAAAGATAAAAAAGATGCCAATGATAGACATCCTAATTAAACTGTAATTACAACCAAAATTTAAACAATGACTTCTCCCAGAAACTATCAGCTCTTCTGTTTAGACATTGCAATATGTGTAGCCAAGAACTATTTGCCTAAAACCAAAGTAATATTGCAGCATTTTTTTCTGCTTTTACATATGAGTGATAGCAACATCAGAAATGAAGAAAAATCAACTATTAAACTTACATACTTAGAATTTCTCCATCCCTTCTACAAACTAGAACAACAAAATTCCTAAAACAGACAAGAAGATAAAGAAGCGAAAAGAGAGAGAAAAGAAAATCACAGATCTCAGCCAAGAAATTACCTGAACTGTGGCAAGGAATGTGGGAATGTGAAAACACTGTGCTACTACTTTGACATGGCACGTAAGACATTTTTTACCTCACTGTGGCTTATTCTCCACGTTAAAAGGCTAACTGAATCAGTCCTTAGCTACTGTACTCCACTGATGTATAACTAAAGTCTAGAAAACCTGCACAGTATTAGATGACAAATTCTTACTCTTGACTTTTTTGGTCTCCTCTCTCAGCTTACTATTGGCTATCTGATATCATTCCAGGGAAAGAAATGCCAAAAAATTGAAAAACCAAGATAAATGATAAGTTAATGCAATATACTAAAAAATCAAAATTGATCTGAAATCCATGGTGATGAAAATATCAAAATATCAAAAATTTAAAATAAAGACAGGATCTGTGTTATTGATTTTTTATTTTGCCTCAGGCTCCAGCATGGCACTATAGATTTTTTTGACATTAGTTTTGATTTTTTAAAAAAATATTATATTTAAGTATCACTTATTTTGGTTACTGAGTTTTTGGTGTCCACTGAGTGCTGTGCCCTAGACAAGTTCTTCACTCACCTCATCCTACCCCCAGACCTGTCTACCAACCAATTCCCTGGGGACTCTTAACAAATTGGTCTGTATTATAAATGCTTAGGGCTCATGCATCCAGGCTTACAGAACTTTACTTTCTTCCCCAAGACAGCTGGCTTATCACAAAAGTTTCCAAAAAGAGAGAAAAAAAAGCTTTTCCTTAAGAAGGAATCTTTTACCAATTTAACTTTTCTCCATCCTGCCATATATATATATATATATATATAAAATGAAAGCATAAGATACATTATAAGGATAAAAAAGAGCTCCTTTATGAACCTTTGTCCAATAAGAAATTGGTAATTTTTTCTCTTCTCATTTACTTCTTAATGTCAGCTAAAAGTTCTAGCTAAGGTAACAGAAGTGGCTTTATCTCTTTCAAGTTACTTTCTTATTTTTATTGCTGACCTTTGCTCTGAATCCTTCATTCTTTCTTATAGCAAATAGTTAGGGGTTTTCTCTTGATCTCTGTGGGAATAGAAATACAAGAAGCAAGACCTTGGGAGAGTCCTGAGGTTCATGTGTGGTACAGGGGAGAAAAGACTGGCCCCGATATTGGTCTCACAATGCTAGTGACTAACAAAGAAACCAGAAGCCTCCCTTTCCTGTGCTACAGAGTGCTACTGGGACTGACACCAGAATCCTGCTTCTTATTTCACTGAAATAGACCTTGGTGGTAGGCAACCTGACATACACACCTCTCTCATGCCCTGGAGCTTTAGGTCTTGGAATGTGCTGATTTCTCTGGCTGGAATGCCCTTCCTTTCCCCACTTGCTATGGTCTAAATGTGTCCCCCACCCCCGCCCTCCACCAAATTCATATATTGAAACCTAAATCCCCAATACAGTAGTTTTAAGAGTTGGGGCCTGCGGGAGGATTAGGATTCCATGAGGATTCCATGATGGGATCAGTGCCCTTATAAAAGCAACCGGAGGAAGCCCGCTCATCCCTTCTGCCACGTGAGGCTGCAGTAAGAAAGCGTCGTCTCTGAAGCAGAGAGCCAGCCCTCACCAGACACTGAATCTGCTGGCACCTTGATTCTGGACTTCCCAGACTCCAGAACTGTGAACAATAAATTTCTGTTGTTTGTAAATTACTTCATCTAAGGTATTTTGTTATAGCAGCCCAACTGACTAAGATTTTGCCTGACAATGCTCTTCAATCTTTTAAGACAGTTCAAAAGTCATCACATACACCCCATAAATACACACAACTATTGTGTACCCATAATAATTAAAAAAAATAAAAGTCCCCCTCTCTAAGAAGGTATATTATAATAGTGTCTTATCATTGCTCCAACAAATTACTTAAAACCATACGAATTTATTGCCTTACAGTTCCAGAGGTAAGAAGTCCAAAAATGGGTCTGCAGGGCTGCATGTAGGCTCTTGGGGAGAATCTGTTTTTTTGCCTTTTCCAGTCTCTTGAAACCACCTATAATGTTTGTATTTTGGTTCCTTCTTCTTTCTCATTAAGAGCCAGCAGTATAGCATCTTCTCATCTCTCTCTTTCTCTCTTCTATTTTCACATTCCTTTTCCTCTCTGACTTCATGCCTGTCCTGTATAAGGAGTTTTGTGATTATGTGGGATAATTCATGATAATCCCTTCATCTTAGAATCCTTGATTTAATCACATATGCGATGTTCCTTTTGTCATGTAAGGTAACATATTCATGGGCTCTGGGACAGGAGGCGGGGCTGGCATCATTCTGTCTTCTACAGAAGCCTTCTTCAGTTTTGTGCCATAGGGTAAAACCTTGCCATCCCTGGCCACCACAAAACCTAAACTGTGCTCATGGCCCCCTCAAAGCCAGGTACATGTGGTAGCCCAGGGTAGTTATCTATACAAGACGTCAGAACGACACTGTGTATGTAATAAGTTGGAGAAAATTGTATTTGCCAGAAAACCTTCAAGGAAGGCAGTGTGCTTGGTTACAGGGAATACTTCAATACGCTACTTAGAGAGGAGGGAGGAAGATGAGGCTCTCAAGAGACATATCCTGGTAACAAAATGGCTAAGACACTGCTTTCCGAAGAGGAAGCCTGTTTTGCAGAGTGGACCTGCTGCTGCCACTGTACCCTTTTCTGCCTTTCCATGCATAGTCTCAACGTCCTTCCAATATGAACAGTGAATGCCTGTTTAAACAATACTAGTTGGAAGAGAAACTAAACTATCAGCCAACACAGAAGATCTATGGATCCCAGTAGGGTACCTATCTATATTTTAGTGTATATCACTTTGCTATAAATTTCCTCATCTGCAAAATGAGGATTAGAACATTTCTCTGTATGTCACTGGGAAGATTAAATATGTAAAATGTTTAGCAGGGTACCAGACACATAGTGAATGCTCAATAAACCTTAACTATTCTACTGGACATTATTGTGCTTGTGCGAGGGTCATCTGGTTTGACAGGCTGCGCATTCTTCAAATTCCAGTATTAATCATTTCTGCAGTGGCTGGAACGTCATTGTTCAATAAAATAGCTAGTAGCCACGCTTGGCCATTTACATTTACATTTAAATAAGTTTAAATTGCATAAAAAATTAAAATCCATTTCCTCCATCACACTAGCCACGTTTCAAGTGCCCAGTAGCCACAGATGGCTAGTGATTACCTTATTGGACAGAACAAATATAGAAGATTTCCACTATCACAGAAAACTCTATTGCATTGCACATTTAATAAACATCCCACTGTCAAGGAATATCGTAAGGTTTTTAGAGGAGTGGAGAATGTTTAATGTACTCACAGAATCACAGATGAGTGGCAGTCACAGCTCTTTCATGGTAAACCGTAAAACCGTAATAGATCTGAAATCAAATAAACATAGCATTTTTAACTCTAAGGTGAGTAGATACTGTGGGCTTTGAGGTTTCTGATATTGTGATGAAGACAACCTCTTTCGGCCTTCACCCTCCATCACCAGCCAGCCCCAAACTATTATCGTCCTTGTAGTATTGACACCATTTTCTCATAACCTTTAAAACTCTGGCCTAGATAAAATGAAACAGGAAAAGAGGGCACTTACAATTTAGGTTATGTTCACATTAATCAGGGATGAACAACATGCCCCATTATTTTGAGTCACAGCATATTACCTGATTTACTCTGATATGGTTTTTTCTATTCCAGCCCCAATGATACTGCAGAATTTATACTTATCAGAGGTATAAACTCCAGTATATGGAGTTCAAAATGTAGGCTAAAGCAAGAATGCCAAGCATGTCACCAGTCCACTATTCCATACCCACAGCAGACATTGCTAATCAATCCATGACATTCCCTCCATTGGCTTGGATATGGCATCAGAATCCTTCTCAACCCAAGAATCTAGGTAACACCTATCAAACAATTGATATTTATATTTGATTCCAGATCTACTTCTCATTCCTGGGTCAAAGGATCTTAAGTGGATAGAAAGAATCAAAGAACCAGAAGAAAGTGAGTTTTCCCTTTTAAGCAATGCTACTTTCTTTAAGGCACACTCAGACTTCATTTCTTTTCCTTTTTTAGTATAAGAGAAATGTTCTTTAACCAAGAACTCAGTGGAGCAACAGTGCCACCCAATGGCTGGTTAGGTTAGTTTTGCATTTAAGTGTTAACCATTTTAACAGAGAAAACTGTCTTCCACTCATAAAAATGGAAATTGGAATTGGCTGTTAGCTGTTCAAGCTGCTATTTCTGCTTTTTATTTGTTTTAATGATAGATATTAGGTGTATCTATCATCAAGGTAGGGGCCACCCTGAGAAATGGGAATTGAATAAAAACAAAACCCTCAGCTTGTTTCTGCTATCAAACAGCTCAACAAAAGGAAAGGTTCCACATGAATTTATAAATGAACAGGACGAGTTTTCCCTTCTTCTTTATAAAGAGGCAGAATAGGCAATAGTTCCCCACCCTCTCCCCGTTGCTGCCCTTTTCCTATTTTTCTGATAAATTATTGTGCTAAACATAGCCTACCAGAAACATTAGAGTAGGTATATGTATTGCAGCATTTTATATGCAAAAAGGAGTGTAAAGGCTATGACAAGTGTTATAAATAGAACTATTATTTAGTTTAAAGGGAAGCAGAATTTACATTTCCCAAATCGGAGACCACTCAAGCTTTGAGATTCAAGTAAGCAAAATAAATCTGAGCTTTTTGCAGTGTGAAATCGAAGCTCTAACTCTATTAATAGAAGAGGTGAGTAATAGATGCCCCTGGTTTGATGGTGGTGGGTTTTTATTGCCCAATCTTCGTGATCTGCATAGCTCACCAACCACTTTTCCAGCGTGAGGTGACAGGGAGTCCCCAGGCACCACGGTTCCACGATGTTAAGTGCCGGGGGTTTTCTCCCTTGGAGGGACTTATTTGAAGATCTAGAGAGCTCCCCACAGGACTTAAGCCCAAGGAAAGGAAAAAGTCAGCTCTTCTTTTAACTTCCAATCAATCAGAATGTTCACAGAATCTTTCCTTTTTAAAACCACATTGATGTTCTTTTAAAAATTCCAACACTCAAACAGAATGAGCTGGTGCTGAGTTCATCCTATGTTTTCTTAATGCATAAAGAAGTGGCACACAAATATTTATTACTGTTTACTAGGGATTGCCATGACTGATGATTTTTTAAAAAATAAAATTTCCAATCTGGCACCCATTTGTGTTTAAAGGGCTTTTGCCCAGGACTTTTTAATTCAACCTTTGTCCTCTCATTTCATTTAGTTTTTATTTTGGTCACTTGGACTGTGTTTTACTGATAAATATGATTAATTGGAAAATGACTCTGGCCTCAAAAAAGAAATTTATAGGAGGAACAGAGGCACACAGCAAATATTTCATGTGAAGACCAAAAATATACCATTAGTGAATCTGAGAAGAATATTAAATGAAGTTCAGGTCTCTTCATTGAGCCAGTAGATAGGAAGAGCAATTATAAGAAGTTCTATGGATTATTTGAGTATTTTTAAGTAATTGTAATTTGTCATTATAGAGTGATGAAATTGTATCAATAGCTATTTAAGCTGCTACTCACTGCTTTGTATCAATAGTTCAATAAGAGGCAGGATAACGTGGGGTATAAGTGTGTGAAATTTTAGATCATCTGACCTGTACCAGAATCCCAGTACAGCCAGAAATTCTGTGTGTTTGAGTAAATTACTTAACAACTATGAACTGCCATTCTCCAATATGCTAAATGGAAACACCAGTAGCACGAACCCGTAATATAACTACAAGGATTAATGAGCATCGCTCATGGTGAGAGAAGACAGAATATTTAGAGACAATGAACTGGAGTGTCAAGAGAAGCAAGTAGAAAGGAAGACTTGCAATCCAACAACGTTAATAATTTTGGAATACTGGCACGTCTTTAGGCTTAGTGTGTGTGCCTGCAAACTGATAGATTCATACAGCCAGTGGCGGTCTTGCACATATGTCTTGTTTGGTGACATGGTATTTAGTTTTGGGAATGTGGATACTTCGAGAAGGGGCTTATACTTGCCATTTGCCACTGATGGTCTCATCATTTTCTACTGTCTTCAACCCATCTGGATTCTCTCATTTCTCTCTGGTCTCTCCTGGCATTGTCACTTTTGACCCATGGTTGGCAAATAAAAGAAAATAACTGTTTGAAATGAGTCCTGAGATTTCAAATGATCAATTATATGACAGAATTCATCTTATGGCTCCTAATTTGATTGGCAGAGAGGTTTCATCCTAAATGCCAGCTCTCTTGATTGGCAGCAATTTCCCCAAATGTTGTGTTATGAAGGTTTTTGAGGCTGCTGCCAAGTTCAGTGTTATAAAGGGTGAGAAAGAGATGATGCTGATCTGTCCTGTGGTCTCCTTCGCTTGTCCTCATAATACAATCCCAAGAGCATAAATAACATATTATCTGACCTTTGCTTGTGCTGTTCAATATGGCAGTCACACCCACGTGTGCCTACTGAGCACTGGAAATGTGACTGATCCAAGTTGAAATATACTGTAAGTATAACATATATACAAGATTTCAAAGACTTTGCACAGCAAAAAAGAATGTAAAATATCCCATTAATAACTTTTAATATTGGTATGATAAAAAGATAATTTTTTATATGTTATGTTAAATCAAATATATTATGATAATTAATTTTACCTTCTTTTTAACTTTTTAATGTGGCCGTTAGAAAATTTTAAATTATATGTGTCTCAAATTATATTTCTATAGGATAGCATTAATATATATATATGTTTATGATGTAGTAATATTAAAAGTAGTTTCTGAATTCATTTATATTATTTGCATAATTTTTAATAAACTATAAGACTCCACCAAATTATTATTTTGGTAAAAAACTCAAGAGATTTATTTTCTATTAACATTTTTTTTGTTTTTTGAGGCAGGAACTTGCTTTGTTGCCTGAGCTAGAGTGCAGTGGTGTCATCATAGCTCACTGTGACCTCAAACTCCTGGGCTCAAGTGAACTTCCTGACTCAACCTCTCAAGTAGCTGAGACTACAGGTGGTACCACCATACCTGGCTAATTTTTCTATTTTTCTGTAGAGATGGGATCTCATTCAGGTTGGTCTCAAACTCCTGGCCTTAAGTGATCATCCCATCTTGGCCTCTCAAAGTGCTGGGATTATAGGCATGAATCACCACACCTGGCCACTTATTAACTCTTGACAGGAAAAAAGATGAAAATTTCCAGTAGATATGGTGTTGACCTTTGTTCTCAATGAATTTCTCAAAGTGTGCTATCCACCACACACAAACACCAGTTGGGACTCACTGCCCTAGAAGTAGGTAAGCAAACTACAGAAAATGGAAAAACTCCACCAGCCACATATACATGGTTACAGATTGTCAATGGCTCCTTTTGTATTACAATGGCTGGGCTGAGCAATTATGACAGTGAAGGGTCACCAAGAGGTTCTCAAAGTCCAAATTATTTACTATCTGGCCCTTTACAGAAAAAGTTTGCTGACCCCTGTTCTTCAACAATAATTCCAAACGGGCTTTCCTAAATTAATCCTCATAACAGACATTCAAGTCAGTTAATAGATACAAAAAACTGCTTAGGAAGAAGTTTAAATTACCAGTGTTACAAATCACAGATGCATTCAGAAATAAAACTTTATTTTCCTGCTTCTAAAAAATCTTCAAATTGTTTTCTTTGATGTCATGTTTTGTAAAATGAGATCCTGGGGGCAGTGTTAAGAGACTGAGGGTTATTTAAGGCTGCAATGAACAAACATAAAAGGAATTACCTCGGGTCTTCTGCCGTGCTCAAGATTCCACAGGACTTCATGTTTGCCTGACACATTTCCAACCCAAAAGCAGACATCTGAATTAATGGCAAATTGCTGAGAATGTCCTTACATAGGTTGTAAGCATCCTAAACCTTTGGTTGCTTAGCTAATAAGATATTTTTGTAAGTTTTGATGAGAAAGTGAGGCTATGATATTATCACCTTTGTAATTTTTTTTTAAATTTTTTTTTAAAGTAGGGTGAAGGAGGCTCATGGCTACATGCAAGCCTGCAGTGGGCCCCTGTCCCTACCTTTTTCATAATATGTTGTTTTCTTCTTATAAGTTGAATCTAAATCTGGTTTTGAGAATCCATTACAAAAATCTTCGGTTTGTGGTTTATAAATCATCACACAAAAGATACAGAGCTCCAATATCAAAACTGGCATTATGTTTAGAAAAATAAACTCCAGAGGTTAATAAAGCATTGTGTTTCACCCTTCTAAGATCTAGTTATCCTATTAAAGGTTGCAGATGTTCATTTCCCAATTTTATTAGCTTCCTTCACAATTGGTTAAAAACAGAAAGAGAAGAAATTACAATTCTAATTGTGACTCTACTTAACTAGTTCGAACTGATTTAAGTATGAACATCTGAGAAGCCTGAAAACTCCGCAATGATTTAAAAGTCTATTTGAGCAGTAGATCATAATTCCTAGGAGAAATGGAAAGGTGCTTTATAGTCTAATGCTTCCTTTTGAACTGTATATCACTTTTTCTGTTTAGAATTCATTTGAATGCAGAAATCGAGCTAGGTTCCCTTCATTGGAGACACTCCAAATATTTTGACAGTTATTTGAATACCATATTGACAAGCCCATTATATTTACTGGTCCTAAAACAAATAATTTCCACATATCCTAAGCTTTAAAACTCTTTAGTACAAATTATTAAAAGATTATAAAGTGTTTGTCTGTGCATTTTTAAAGGGAGGGATTTGTGACTTCTTAAAATAGGAAAATATTTGAATAGCAGCTATAATTCTAGTATATTCACAAATCAGTCATTAAAATGCATAGAGCAGAATCATTGCAGCTGTATACAGCTTTTATTATTCAGACTGCTAAATGGGTGAAACATATATTTTAATTTAATGTATAATGCACAACTCAGAATGAACCAGAATGATTTCCTCCTCCCATCTCTCTTGTAAGGAGAAGGCAGAGATCCTTTGACAGGCTAGTGATAATTTCTCCTGGACAACAGCCAGCTGAGATTTATGAAATATGCCAGCTTCTCTTCATAAAATATTTCAAGAGCTGACAGAAGTTTAGTCAAAAAACCAACCCATGACCTTTCTCCTTTTATTTATATGTATTCATTGAGGATTTAATTGCTAAGCCTTCAGCTTTGGTTGTCCATTATGGCTCAATGGGAACTTCAGTTCCTATAGAAATTAGCAAACAAAGAGATCTTCTCCATTTCGTTACTACGGGAATAGAAGACTTAGGTGGGTAAGGGAAATTTAAAGACCTGACCAAAGGGCCCTGCAAAGAACTACTTCTATATTACTAACAGAGGGGAAGAAAAGATAAAGAAAGGGTGTCCGATCCCATTTAGTGATCTCAGTAAGAGAAGGGGTGCTGATAAAAGCAAAAGAAGTTGCACGACATGGCTTCATTCAGGAGGTGGTAAGACTCCTCTGTTGTGAATAGCCCAGACTGGTGTCTGCAGGACTGTGGCTGGAATGCACTACTATCTACATAACTGTCGAATTTTCTCTCCAGACCTCCGATGTCATCTTGAGCCTCTTGCAAAATAAAGTCCCTCCCATTACTTTTTTCAGAACAAACAGAATTGCATTTAGGGCTTCTCGTATCTCTGTGAACATCTGTAGTCTATTTTCTTTGATGAAATGTAAGATTCTCTCAGATATAATTTGTTTCTTTTTCTGAGGGTCTCCAACAAGCTCTCATGGTAGTTCAAACTCTTCTTCTACAAGACAAATCTCAGTGGTAGAGCTTAACTAATGTACTGTGTTTAGTCAGAGACTCTGAAAAATAATTTTCTTATGTCTTTTCATGTCTAAAGATTTATACCCGCACTTGGTCTCTCAGAAAGGACTGTGCTAAACTTCATGTCAGTTCTGTTGGCTTTTGGATTTAGTCAATTCATGATGATATCAAGAGGGGATTGAATCAAGAGGGGATTGTATCCTTTCAGAGAGAGGAACAAATTAGGACTGAGGTTAAATGGTTTCAGGAGACTGTGAAGTTGGCTTAATTGAATTGCTAAGCAAACAATAGCCTTCAAAGCTGTGAATGCCAGGATTCACTTGCTCTCTCCAGCTGTCAAAGGCTTGTGGCTAATACCTACTGGAGTCTAGAGATTTGTTTCTATCTTCAATATACCCAGACTCAACACCAGGGACTATGGTACTCTTCTAGTTTTTGATTATTTTTGTAATTGGGAATCTGTGATCTGACTACATACCTCCCAAATTTAGACTGGTTCTGAAATATTCTCAGTATTTATTCATGTTTTATCTACTACTTTATGAAAGAGATTTATGTTGTCCTTATAATAAAGGAGATAAATCTCATAACCTTAATAAAATACAAAAGGGATTCAGGACCATGGAGAGGTAGAACAGGTAAATCTGTTACCTCCTGGAATTTACAGAGTTGAAATTGGACTTGTTGTTTCTGGCTGACTGAACAAGAGGAACACGAGCCGTGATCCACACCAACTGCTACTTGCCCTCATTCCTAAAATAGATTTCTCTTTATTATCCACATCAGTATTACATTATAGCCCAAGGTGTGAATCTCTATTCAGTGCCATCTATGGTAAAAGTCCATAGTTTCATCATATCAATTTCACTAAAAAAGAAACAAGAAAAGAATAGGAAGGTCAGTAAGATTATTCTCACTGACACTAATTTATCCTTCCTTTATTTATTAGAGAAAAATATGATCTGAGTCCTTTCCAAGACCACCTCTGACATCTGTATTATTAGTCTCATTCTATTTCTCCTGGAACCTTCTTCATCATTCGGCTAATTTCGATCTTGTGCATCCTGACCCCCTCTCACCTCTTTCCTTCTGCTTATAAATCTTACAAGTCTCTCCTATAATAAGGAAAAGCTTTCTCTCACTCAGCCTCGTTTTCAAGCTTACTATCCCACCTGGCTACTTCTTTTGATTATAAAACTTCTTAAATGAAGAGAGCATTGGCACAGACTTTGTACTTTCTTAAATTCCAGGATACTACGACCATAAACTCTCTGACATTTATCTAGAAGACTTCATCAATGACTCCCTGTTTGCCAAACTCAAAACCTCTTCTGGCTTCCTCTCCAGTCTGGACTCCAGTTTCTACTTGAAATATCTCAACTTCTGCCCCCAATCTCCTCTCTTGCCAATGCATTGTCATTATTTCTATCAGAATTAACTTTCTAAGCAACAGTTGGATTATATCACCTGGAAATCTGGAGACCTTCTCAGCCTGAGTTTGACCTTATCTCTAGATAGCTCTCACATGCACAGGTACACTGCTAAGCACACACGCACACACGCACCCACACAGACACACTCACACACACACGCACACGCACACGTGCACACACACGCGGCTTTAGCCATTCACAGCCCACTCCACAATGACATCGCTCTGCCCAGAATATCCTTCCTCAACTTGTCTACATGGCAAATACCTTATCTTTAGCTCTCTCTGACTTCCTCTATCTTGCTTGGAAAAAATAATCCTGTGCGTTGCCTGGGTACTTGATTAGATTGCATGACAGTTATTTGATTATATATCTCCTTCCTCCTAAAATGTATACTCATTCAAGGAAGAGAAACTGTCTTATTTCTCTTTAAATCTCTGTTACCTTAGTTAATGTATAATAATTATTTATCAAATTATCATGCTACTCCAATGTTATTATTCTGCTATTGATCCTGAATATGTGAGTTCTTGTAGTATTGCCAACTCTCCTTAGCTGTCCAGAACTTGCCATAGGCATATTTTTTCTTATCTATATTCTAACATTGAAATGCAAGCCAGAAATGACAATCATAATATTTTAACAATACTACAATCCATGTTCATTTATTGACTATGTGACATGCGGTGCCCTGTACTAGGCACTTGTCGTCCACTACCGCCCTTCTTTACCAAAAGCCCTAGGAGATAGGCATGGCTGTTGCTATTCTCATGTCAGGAAACTAAAGTCTAGAGAAGTTAATACTTTGTCCAAGATTCCATAGCTCCTAAATGACAGTGCCCACGTCTGGATCAAAGCAACATCAACCGTGTGTGCTTACCCACTTGGCTGGAAAGGAATCAGTAATGTCAGAGGACCATTTTATTCTGTTGCAATTTGCCTACTTATTTTTTTTGTTTTATTTTTTAACATGAGCAAGTTAGAGGTGCTTTGGGAAGACCACGTCCAGCTCTTTTTCTGAAGAAAGGTGTGAATCTCTATTCAGGCCAAGGGAGAGAGAAAGGTAGTGCCTACAGAAAGGAGGAAGTTTGAAAGCATCTTCACTGTTTGTATACACCATGTAGATCCCCCTGCACTTAGACTCTAAATGTAAGCCCTAAGACCAGCTTTCAGTTTAAGTTTGTCTCTTTCTGACCCTGCTAATAAGTTTAGTCTGTGTCTTTCGTACAGTACCTAGTTTGGTGTCAGAATTAATTAAAGTTTGTGCAAATTAATAATAAAGTAGGTAAATCAGAACCTTGAGATTTAAGATCTCTGTTCCCTCATCTTTCCCTCTCAGCCTGATTGAAAGCAGGCTCATTATCTTTCTGCAATTAATTCCTTATTCCTGAGGCTTATTCTTGTTATCCCAAGGGATGAACCTCCTGGATGGAGGACCTCATCAAGATGATTAGGTCACACTGCATTTGCCAATTAAACAATAGTTAGTTATTGATTTCTACTGAGAAATGAAAATGATTAGCAGACCCTTTACAGAAAGAGCTATCATTCTAAGAGGTTACCATTTCATAGTTCTATTTCTAGAGATTTACTTGGCATTTTCTTAAGGTCAGATGGGATACCATAGTGCTAACTATTTAAGAAGATAAATCTGTACTTTATCACTATTAGAGAGTGCTTTCAGGGCCATTGTTAAAGCTCATCATATAGACACAAATATTAAACTTTTTCATGTATGAATAATGCAATGTTGCAGAGAAAAGTATATTATTAATATTATTTCTTCACTATTTGCATTTCTTTATGCCCTTGGTAGCACTTTCTCTCTCTCTCTCTCTCTCTCTCTCTCTCTCTCTCTCTTCACATATACACACATACATATGTGTATGTATATGTGTATGTATACATATATATGTATGTAGGTGTATATGCATGCATTATGTATATACTGTCTTTTGTGTAAAAATATTCTATGTTCTTAGGACCAAAAGTGTCAAATCAATCTATAGTAAAATTATTTCTGAATAGATAAACCAGATGAACATAAGTTTGCTTCAGTAATAAATGGCTATAGTTAGTATGACTTCATTTATTTCATGTCTCTCTCTCAATATATACTTCTAGTTTTGCATTTGGAAATAAATAGTTTTGGCTGGATTTAAAGCTCCAAGCAAACAAAACAAAACTGCCAACAAATGTGGTACACATGACACTGACAGTATGCGAGGGGATTAGGGGTGACACCGTATATGTTTATTTTATATACGGTGATACAAATATTAAAAAGCACATAAAATTAATAATTTTATAGATGTAAATGCTCAATATAAAGCTAAGTAAAAATTTATCTTATTTGATTTAAGGAAATATTATTGTTATGGAAAAATTATGAATGCAAAACAAAAATATTAAGGATAGATGTAGGGGTAGAAAACAGATGACATTCAGGAAGAAAGAGTACTAATAACAGCGGATATGCATATGACATTTACATTACATATATTATTTTATAAATCCTACCATATCCTTTCAAATATTAGAAACTAAGACTCGGTGACATTGAGATTGCCCAAGTCCACGTAGCTAAAAAGATTGGACTTTAAACCTGTCTGGATCTAAATCCTTATTCTCCCCACTGTAAATAGAGAAAACATGCTTTTCCTATTTCTCAAAAGCATAATGTATTCTTTGTTTAAAAAGTTACAAATATTTAAAAAATCAAGTATTACAAGCTGTGGGACTTGCTCAGAAGAGTGAAAAGCCATCGTAATTTTCCTGAGAATAACACCTAGATTCTGGGAGCATTCTTTCCGTGATATTAAACATCTGCGCAGTTTTTCTCAGAGTGTTATCCTAGCAAGATTAAAGATGCTTGCTCATTGAGTTATTAGAAAAGAATCTATTCTCATTCTTTTGAAATGAAGATATACTCCCCAAATTCAGAGTCAGAATATAGACCATATGTATAGGTGGGGTCTTTAGCTGTGACTCACATTGGGCACTATAGGCTGTTTCCTCCCAAAAGAGGAGGAAACAATGGCTCTTTTCTGAGAAACCCTCATCAACTTACCGTGAATTTAAAAATAGAAATCACCTGCAAAAATGCATATTAATTTGCTGAAAGGAATGATTCAGACTATGTACATTCTATTTTTAGCGAAGAGAAAGCAATGTTGGCCAAAGAATTTGGACAAACACTTTAGAGAAGGAAACGTTATAGTTCAGAGGGGACATAGTGTATGTAGTATTGCGATCATGAACTTGGGTACCATCATAATAACAATAACAGTCAATCTGGGTTTATATCACACATGGCCTCCATAGTAAACATCTGTGGTTACTGCCACCCTGTGTCCATTCTTCTGGTAACACCTCCCCATTTTGCTCTGGAAATCACCCCACCATTATTCTAAGTCCTGCATTTGGAGGGAGGGGCTCATCTGATCCCAGCTCCAGGGAGAAGGTGGGTGACCCAGGCCTAACCCTCTAAGAATATTCTATCATGTGAACATCTAGGATGGTTATGTGACAGTAATTGGTCCAATCAGAGCCAGCCCCAGTACTTTCTTGGAAACTGTGAGGAACAGAGATAATCATTTTTACTGGGGATGATGAGTAAAGCCTCTAGGTCTGGCTGCCAGCAGCCATCATATCACCACCAGGGAAGCTGTCCAAGAATGGAGCCAACGCTTAGGGAAGCAAAGACGGGCAGTAGAGAGGAAGCAAGTTTTAATGAACATTCATGTGAGCTCCTAGAATCCAGCCATATCTGAAGCTAGCAGTGACCCCTGAATTTTTGATTATATGAGTCAATAAATCAATCCCCCCATTTTTTCTTCTATCAATTTAAGTTTGGTTTTTATTACTTGAAACCAAGAGTGCTTATTAATACAGATAATTACCACTGGTAATGTCCTTAGACAAGTGATCTACCTCTTAAGGTTTTTAAGAGGGGTTTTTATAAAATGCTACACATAAAAGACTTAGCACAGGCCCCTGGCACAATTTATTATCCTCTGCCAGGGAAAGAGTTTGCTGAAGAATAAATAATAAGCTGCACTGAGAGTTCAGAAAGCCTTATTTGGATGCCAAACAGAAGTCCAAGAGAAGAAGGGGCCAGCAAGTGTGATAACCTTGCTCTCTCCAGCAGAGCCTCTCAATTTTCAGGTCTAAAGAAACCGGTTTGGAGTCTAAAGTGACAAGGCTAAGAACAGGGAGGAGAAATGGGTTAGGTCACGTCCATTTATGTCAATCACTTTCACATTTCAAGGTATAGTATTTCAAATGAAAAGCCTTAGACATATAAAAGAAACAAAATAGGTCACTTGGGCCACAGTGAGTCTTTCAGGAAAACCTGTTCTGGCACAATCAGGCTAAACTAAACTGCATTGTATAAAGCTATCATATGACTTGAGAATAACATCAATGGAAGTAATTTGGGGCTTTTTGTTGTAGTTCTGTGGCCTATTTTTCATATTTCTCTATTTTAGGGAGAAATTAATAATGACACAAATTATTTTAATTATTTCCTCCTAGTGCATTAATTTGATAATCAACAATTTAAATCATGTGCCTGCATTATAATGCTATTATATTTAGAGACATTTTTGAAGTTCTATAGAATTTAAAGTGTGTTCTTAGGTGTTTATTCTCAGTAAACAAGGTCAGTCCCACCATGAGTGCCCAACAGCACTGTCAGTATAATGGGGCTGGGGAAAAAGAATAAAAATTCACTTATGTGCTTTGGAATCAAGATCTAATGTATACATTTGAAGTGAAATTCAAAATTATTATAATCTGATTATTTATGGTATTTCTTTAAAAAAAGTAGATATGACTTCTTTGTTTATAGATATGTAATTCAGTTAGGAAAATTTAAAACTTTATGCTTACACCAACAAAGCCAATCAGTAAATTAAACAGCTGTCTTTTCCTATTGCATTCTAGGACAGTGATTCTTAGAAATTATTCCATGAGATGCCAATAGCATTCTTTTTTTTTTTTTTTTTTTTAGACAGAGTCTCACTGTGTTGCCCGGGCTAGAGTGCCATGGCATCATCATAGCTCATAGCAACCTCAAGAGCTCAAGTGATCCTCCTGCCTCAGCCTCCCGAGTAGCTGGGACTACAGACCTACACCACCATGTCAAGCTAATTTTTTTTTATATATATTTTTAGCTGTCCGATTAATTTCTTTCTAATTTTGGTAGAGACGAGGTCTCGCTCTTGCTCAGGCTGGTCTCGAACTCCTGAGCTCAAACGATCTGCCCACCTCGGCCTCCCAGAGTGCTAGGATTACAGGTGTGAGCCACTGCACCCGGCCAGCCAATAGTATTCTTTTTAAAGTTCTATTTCAAAAAGGATTGGGAAATAAATTTTTTATGGACAGTTTTTGAATTTTTGGCAAACTTTTTAGAAAATTTCATATGATTAAGGACTTGTGACTCTCCAGAAAAGAGATATGTTATCAATATATCCTAAATTTATGTGGCCATAGAATCTTTTTTTTCAAAGTATTTCACAGGACTGGTGTTCCACATATCACACTTTGGGAAATGTACTAGCAACTAATACTTTTTTTTCCCTGCCAACTGAATCATAAAACTGACTTTGCACCGAAGGCTGCATATACTTTATAGTTCTTGCACTTTTATTTGTCTTCTAAATCATAGAAACAAATTCTTTCCTTGCTTCAAATCTTTCTGAAACAATTTCGTATCAGCTTTCATAATTTGGTTCATCCACGGTATCTTACAATCTGTGTAAATAGAATTCTAAGCAAAGAAATAGTAATTAGAGGCACAAAAGGAAGAAAACCATGTTTTCAAATAAAATATTCTTGGAGCTTCAAGTTTAAATAAAATTGGTTATCCCAGGTTTGAATTAAGAGATTAAGTAGCTAATAAAAAATTAAATGTAGAATTTTAAAAAGTCAGACGACAAAACTGAATACCCATTTACCATGAATCCTTATATAAAATATCAGTTTATTAAATATGAAGATGAATTATGATTCCTCATTTAGTTGCTCAAAATCACAATTTTAAAAGTCACAAGTAAACTAAATGTATGCTATTGCATTGAAGAACAGTCAAGTTACAAAGACACATTTCTCAGATCAATCTTAAGATGCCACACATTTGGAAGGGATTGAATTAGTATTTTCCTGAAAGATACTCAAATGAAATGCAAATAATGAAACATATATCTTAGGATTTACAGTCTCCCTCTCCTAGGTTCTTTCAGTCTTTCTGTAAACATCAAGAGCTTTGTATCTGAATCATAACAGAGCAATCACTATATGAACGAGCTAACTCCTGTTCATGCTCATCTTGGGAACCATGGCAAAATTCCTGGATTTTCTAAGGACTTCTTTCCTTTTTTTTTCTGTCTAGAAAGAATTAGAATTGAGGGATTCTCAGGTTGCAAACTGTACCTGAAATTAAAGTCAATAGGGGAGAAGGAGAGGAGAGAGAAAAAGAGAGAGACAGAGAGAGAGAATGATCTGAAGAGGACTCTCCTCTCCTCAACCTCATTTAAAACATGTAACTAGGCCGGGCGTGGTGGCTCACACCTGTAATCCTAGTTCTCTGGGAGGCCGAGGTGGGCGGATTGTTTGAGCTCAGGAGTTCAAAACCAGCCTGAGCAAGAGCGAGACCCCGTCTCTACCAAAAATAGAAAGAAATTAATTGGACAGCTAAAAATATATAGAAAAAATTAGCTGGGCATGG
>CAUYSK010006248.1:0-36581 GCA_963575035.1 Avahi laniger
CAAACTCCTGGGCTCAAGTGATCCTACTGCCTCAGCCTCCCGAGTAGCTGGGACTACAGGCATGTGCCACCATGCCCGGCTAATTTTTTCTATATATTTTAGTTGTCCAGATAATTTCTTTCTATATTTTTTAGTAGAGACGGGGTCTCACTCTTGCTCAGGCTGGTCTTGACACTCCTGAGCTCAAACAATCCGCCCGCCTCGGCGTCCCAGAGTGCTAGGATTACAGGCGTGAGCCACCACACCTGGCCGAGACAATTATTCTTGATACAGATTTGCTTTCTGTATCAGTCAGGATCCAGTCAAGACACAGAAACTACATAGGAATTTGAACAGAGATAGTTTAGTATTTTAAAAAAGTATTAACTAGTAACTACTAAAGGGTAAAGAACAAGATCAGCAAATACAGGGAGCATCCATTACCCCTAGGCTTGAGGCATAGAATGCCCAAAGAAGAAACAAATTTGGAAGAGTCCCCTACACACCATCTACCACCAAGGCTGAGATTCGGACATCATTGGAGAGGGTGTAGCGCCCAGGGGATGGAAAAATTTGCTGAGGTACTACCGCAGGGGAAGGTGGCAAGCAGGAAACTGCCCTCCAAGGTGCCAATGAAACACACAGGAAAGCCACCTTCTGGGGTGCTGGTGGAACTCAATGGGTAGCTGTCTATGGAAGTGCTGCTGAACTCTCTGGGAAGCTAGATAAGGTACCAACAGAATTTGCCAGGAAGCTGCCACAGGGATGCTAACGAAACTCGCTGTGGTGAGCACCACCAGATGCCCTGCATGTAGGCTGAGCACCACAGGATCAAGAAGAGATAAGAGCACACCAGAACCAGGGATCAGAAGCCCCAACCTCCTGCAATGTCCTCAGAGCACTCACTACTAACAAAACTTATTGTACCTGCCGGCAAAAGAGAAAGTTTACAGAGTCCAGCTCAAGTAACACAAGTAGAGCACTGAAAAGTGGGTTTGGACCCAAGAGGCAATAAACTGATAACTGGCACACCTTCCCTCACATATGTGCTGGTTTCAATATACTGCCTCTCAGCTCCACATTTACCCTTTTTGCTTACTCAATGAAAATGGAGCTGGGCCTTGTATCATAGTTTTCCTTTGCCACCAGTAAGACGTTAAGCTTTGTCAGCAGAGGGAGCCAGAGGGACAATGCAGGAGGTAAGGACTTTGCTTCCTGGTTCTGCAATGACATGGCTGCCAGGCTCCCAGAGATTGCACTTCCTTTTCCTCCCCTGTCCAGACCACAGTTTCTCCAGTGGTAGGTGTCTGCAGGACACAGCTTTTCCAGTATTTGGCAACGGGTGCTTTTCCCAGCTCTGGACTTAGGAAGCGGCAGCGTAGCAAGGAGCCCCATAGAGCACATACCTGCAATCCAGCCTCAGTAACTGCTCCTGCACTCTCTCCTCAGCCTTATCTGTGCCTCCACCCATCAGGGGTCCTGCAGAGCTACCCATCCTTCATCCCACACAGTGGCCTGGAGCTTCCTCTTCCCAAGCCACATACAGAGTGTGTGAGTTCCCACAGAGGGGAACTACTGCTCCAACAACTGACAGCAGCAGTGCCTCTGCCCATCAACCTTAAATTTACTGGAGCCTTCCCACCAGACATCACACACCCCGGGCCTCACACCTACGGGGTGCCCTGACTGCCACTACACATCCACCCACCTGTCTCAGCTTATCTGCACCCAACTGCCCATCTGCCTGGTGACGGTGGGCCAGTTCTGGCCCAGGCAACCCAGCCAACCAGTCAGCTGCAACCCTATCTTCTCCACAGGTTCTGAACCCCAGCCTTTCAAATGTGTCCCTCCCTGAGTACTAGCCATCAGCCCTAAGGTATCTATCCTTTAGAGCAGCAGTCCCCAACCTTTTTGGCACCAGACACCATTTTCATGGAAGACAATTTTTCCACAGAGGGGGGAGGGGGGCATGGTTTCGGAATGATTCAAGCGCATTACATTTATTGTGCACTTTATTTTTATTATTATTACATTGTGATATATAATGAAATAATTATACAACTCACTATAGGTTGGGGACCTCTGCTTTAGAGTTCTCTTTCCAGTTTACAGTTATTCTTCTATTATAGCTTAATAATTCTTTAATATATTAAACTTTCCTTTTGTAAATTACTGTGTGGTTTTGTCTCCTAATGGGACAGACTGTAGCTGTTTGTTCCTCAATGTCACCATCTATGGACTTACTGAATACCTGTTATGACACAACAGACCAAGTTGTTTGCTTTATGACAAAGTGAGGTAATAGGCTCCTGCATATGGGATTCATTCATTCAGTCACATACCTCATCACCAGAGGTAACTGGCTATAGAGAATGGTGGGATGGCCAACTGGGGACCCAAAGCACCAGATAGGGAGACCTTTGGTGCCAAAAACCCATCCCCCAAGTGCAGTACATAGCCTGCACAAACAATCAATACACAGTACTTGTTCTCCTATGAAAGAGGGGTCTAAATCTGAGTAGCATCTCTGTTATGCCTAATAACTAGTCCAGAAAAATCTCCCTCCACATCCACGACTTTTGATTCTGATAGTTCAGAAGTTGTAGTATCCAAGAAATGAATAGTTGTACCAGGCGGTAATAGTTTCAGCATACCACAAGTTGAGCCTGACCACCCACACTCATGCCTCTGAGCCAACAGGTAAAAAAACGAAGTTTAGTGTGTTGACTGGAATGACTTAAGTTATAAATGTCAGCAATCCCAAGGACACAGAATCACTAAGAACTAGATGTTTGGGGATATCCCATCAGGTTTAAAAAAACAAGCAAACAAAACTTGACCACTAGAGACACTGATGGTCAAGGGTAAAGTGAATATGAAACAGGTAGAAGAACCCAAAAAGTCTATCTTTAAAAATATGTATTTCTAAACTAAGCTTCCTTCCAAAATGTTGACACATCTTCCAAGAATAGCAATATTAATGCTGATAAATTTTTCCAGCCATCTGAAGCATCTGAATTTGTCACAAAACAGAATGAAGAAAAAACAATAAAACATTACCCCAGAACCATATGTCCCTGTCCAAACAAAATTTAGTCAGCAATGATTTTGTTTTTATACCTACACATGCTTCTAAACAAAATATGCCTAAAAAATCAAGAACAGTGGGCCGGGCATGATGGCTCACGCCTGTAATCCTAGCTCTCTTGGAGGCCAAGGCAGGAGGGTCACTTGAGCCCAGGAGTTTGAGGTTGCAGTGAGCTATGATGATGCCACTGCACTCTACCCAGGGCAACAGAGTGAGACTCTGTCTCAAAAAAAAAAAAAAGTGGGAAGAACAGACATCCTTGTCTTGTTCCCAATCCTAGGGGGAATTCTTTCTTTTTGGTCTTTCACCATTAAGCCTAATGTTAGTTATTATTTTTGGTATATAACCCTTTGGTGCCAAGTGAAACGGTGTACTAAGAATTTTGAATTTGGGCCACATGGTTATAAAAGTGTGTGTTATAGCCTGAGATTTGTCTTCTTGTACATTTCAGATAGCATCAAAAAAATAAAAAACTAAAACAAAAAAATCAAGAACAGATTAAGAGAAATTAGTGGAGGCAGACTAGCAGAATGCCTTTCATGTGTCTATTGGTGCCATTCACCATCAAGGGAAGACTAACATGAGTAGTTTTAACATCAGTAGTAGTTAACAAGAAAAACTGCAGAAAAGCAATACGGTGTGAAGAGCCTGGGACTTTGTGGCCAAAATGCCTGTATTTGAACCCCAACTCCATCTCCTAAAAAGCTGTGTTACTTTGAGAAGTCACTTAACCTTTACACTTCCTTCTGAGAAACAGAGATATTTCATATGGTGCTGACAACATTTGTTTGATTTTTAAATCAATACTGAACCCTATAGCTGCTTAGAAAACATTCAGATTTGACCCTTGAACAATACACGTTTGAAGTGTGTGTGTCTACTTTTATGTGGATCTTTTTCTATAAAAATTACACACTAAGTGTGCCCACCTCCCCTGCCTCCCTTTCCACCTCCTCCACCTCTTCCGCCTCTGTCTCTGCCATCCCTAAGATGGCAACACCAACCCCTCCTCTTCTTCCTCCGCCTACTCAAAGTGAAGACAATGAGGATGAAGACCTTTATGATTATCCACTTTGACTTCATGAATAGTAAATATATTTTCATTTCCTTACGAGTGTCTTAATAACATTTTTTTCCCTAGCTTAATTTACTGTAAGAATACAGTATATAGGCCAGGCGCGGTGGTTCACACCTGTAATCCTAGCTCTCTGGGAGGCCGAGGTGGGCAGATTGTTTGAGCTCAGGAGTTCAAAACCAGCCTGAGCAAGAGCGAGACCCCGTCTCTACTAAAATAAGAAAGAAATTAATTGGACAACTAAAAATATATAGAAAAAATTTGCTGGGCATGGTGGCACATGTCTGTAGTCCCAGCTACTCGGGAGGCTGAGACAGAAGGATTGCTTGAGCCCAGGAGTTTGAGGTTGCTGTGAGCTAGGCTGACGCCATGGCACTCTAGCCCGGGCAACAGAGTGAGACTCTGTCTCAAAAAAAAAAAAAAAGAATACAGTATATAATATATATAACATACAAAATATGCATTAATTGTTTATGTTATTGATAAGTCAGTTTTCTGGTCAACAGTAGGCTATTAATAGTTAAGTTCTGAGGGAGTTAAAAGTACATGCCCAGGCACATTGTCTAGTGCCTGCAATCCCAGCTACTTGGGAGGCTGTGGCAGGAGGATCGCTAGAGCCTGGGTGTTCAAGGCTGTAGTAAGCTACCATCATGCCACTACACTACAACCTGGGTGACAGAGTGGGACCCTGTGGCTTTAAAAAAAAAAAAAAAAGGGTCAATTGTACTTAAAATAGTCAGTACAACAATGGTTGAAAGCTACTCAGTATTTACCCCTGAGCAACTAACTGATCCCTCACAAGCCTCAATTTCCTTATTTGGTAATGATAGAAGATTAAAAAAATAAAGAGCTTACTCAGAGGGTTGTCATAGAATCAAATGAGGTATTATAAGTGCTTAATACAGAATCTAGCACACATTAATCATTAGTCAAAATGGTAGTTATTTATTATCGCTAAAATGAGAAAATTTTAAACACAGGCAAAATAAAGCAGGTAAATGCAAAGAAAATAAATGCAGGGGTAGCGATATTAAAATCAGAAAAATATTATGAGTAACAAAGGTTACTCTGTTAATAATAAGTACATATAATCTTAAAACAGGAAAGTCTTGACTCTTAATATACAAATAAACACGTCAAAATATATAATGCAAAAACAATTAAAAATCTCCAGGTAAAAATTAACAGAACGGTCAAACAGAGCACCTATCTATCTATAACAAAGTAGACAAAAATATAAACAACAAATTCAAGTAAGGCGTAATTGCTAGATTTATGTCAAACTTTAAACTCCACCAGGTACGACTTTTAAGTTCTATGAAACACCACAAAAACTGATCATACACTCTGCTACCAAAAATCAAAAATTTACATTTTAAAAGGCACAAGTTATTAATATAAAGGCCATATTCACTTATAAACAAAAACAAAATTCAAAACGAAATGTAAGATTTATAAAATTAAAACCACATTTTAAAATCCAACTCATTCAATATTCAAAACTCTTAGACAAATGTTATAACGAAGAAGCTATAGATCTGCAATTACAGTAAACCACCAATATTTAATATTAGAAGACAGGAGCAGTCATTAAATTCCCAGTACCTACACTATGGTAACTAAAAAATAGTATGAACTAATGGATGTTTGTTGAATGAACAGATTCAGAAAAACACCATTGAAAACACCATACAGCATAGGAAAACTTTAGATGTCTAGCCAATGCTGTACTTAAAGTTAACTTCATAGCCCTAACCGCTAGTATTTTGAGGAAAGCAAAAAAATACATTCAAATTGCAGTGACTGGAGAAGCTGAGGTAGCAGGATCACCTGAGGGCAGGAGTTCGAGATGAATGGGCAACATAGCAGCCACCTCTTAAAAAAAGAAAACAAACAAACAAACAAAAAAACAGCCAGGCATGGTGGCTACTTGGCAGGCCGAGACAGGAGGATCACTTGAGCCCAAGGGTTCGAGGTTACAGTGAACAATGATTGTGCCACTGCACTCCAGCCTGGACAATAGAGAGAACCCCTGTCTCATTCATTCATTCATTAATAAATAAATAAGAAAATGGAAGGTGAGCAGATGCAGCAGCCTCAGTGTGCTCAACAGTCCCTCCCTCCCTCCCTATCTCCATTCATGCTCCACTCTCCACACCCCAGAGCAGACATGAAGACTATGTAGCACGTGCCCCATCAAACACCCACCCCACGCCTGACACCATGCCTCTAACTGGTCTTCCCGCTCCACCCTTTGCCCCTTGCACCCACAAAGCATCTGGAGTGGCTCTTTTAGAACCTACATCACAGCACATTATTCTTCTGCTCAAAACCCTCAAAACCATCCCACGTTCCCATCTTAACACAACAAAAATCAAAGCTGTTAGTATCTCACAGGCCTTCCATATCTGTCCCCTCAGCTTCTCTAACTCATTCTGCTCCAGCCACACGGGTCTCCTTGTTTCCTAGACACCTAAGGGTGTTCCCAGGCAAGTCCTCTGTGCTACTTTTCTTCCTTCCTCTGCCTAGCAACTTCTTCCCTCAGATTAAAAAAAAAATAAAAAGCATACCCCTCACCTCCCTCAGCCTTGATCAAATATTGCCACATAGGTGAGGCCTTCACTCACCACCCACCTCCCTCCCTCTTACCATCATGGGACTGGGTTTGTCAACCTCCCCCACTGGAAAGTCAGCACTGGAAGGTGTGTCTAGAACAGAGCCTGGCAGCAAGGCTGGACAGACATTCATGCAGTGTACAAAGGACACGCAGCACAGCAACCCCGACAGCTCTCAGACAGAGAGTAAAAGAGAAGGCCCCATGCCCAACAAAGACATGTCATGCAGGGGCTTTGTGAAACACAGAGTCACACATATCTAGATACATAAACCTGTCAGAGCAGAGAATGTTTGGAAGGAAAAGGAAAAGAAATGAATGTAAGAGTGAAGTGGGGAAACACGGGAAGAAGAAAAAAGGGGACTTGTGCTTACCTAATGCCACAGTCTGCCACGGACTCCAGAGCTGAGGTCCAAAACACACACAGCTAACAAAATGTACCACCTCTTCCCCAAGTCCAGCCCTTCTTTAGTGTTCCCTCTCCCAGGGGAAATAGTTTCTGAAGTCAAAATCCTAAGAATTAGCTTTTACCTTCCCACATTCAGTCCATCTCACTCTCCTACGTGTCTCTTCAATGTGACCCCTTCACTTCATCTCCACTGCCACGGTCACCTCTCGCCTGGATTACAGAAGTGCCTGTCTTCCTGTATCCACTGCTATCCTGAAACCATTATCCTTGCTGCAGGCAGAGGTCTTTAACTGTCCTTCTCTGTTCAAAGCCCTTCAACTGGTTCCAACTGCACTTAATCTAAAGACCCTCACATCAGCCCTCCAGGCCCCTTCCTCTAATTCTAGCTGCTACCACCACATGTCCTCCACACAAGGCTGTAGCACAGGGCTCCCTCCTAGCTGGAGTTGACAACTCCAACCCACATGCAGCCTGGGCGCAGCCTACAATCTGTAATCTCACTTCAGTCTCTCATTTTACAAAGCAGAGGGAGACGCTCACTTTGGGTCACGCAGTGTATTCCCAGAAAGGCTGGAAAAACACTCCAATCTCCAGAGCAGCCAGTGTTGTAAAGCCACAACCTCAGACAATCTGTTTTCCATTTAGGCACTACACAGGACACCTCATTTCAGGGGAAAAGAGCATTAGAAAGAAAGCTTGAAATGTTACTTCAGGCTTAACTTTTAATTGAAACTTAGGTCTTGATCTTGATGTCCTGACCAAGATTTAGAAAGTGGTAAACAAAAACTTCTGTTCCAGAATTTCACTCTACATATACCCCTCAAAACTCCTTTCCACCAAAACATCTTCAAATAAAATTAGGTTTTCTACCTCAGAAAAAGAAGTCACTCACTTCCAGCTGGATGAGGTGGCTCACACTTGTAATTCTAACACTATGGGAGGCCAAGGCAGGAGGATCGTGCCAAGCCAGGAGTTCGAGATCAGCCTGGGCAACAGCGAGACCCCATCTCAACAAAATATTAGCCAGCTGTGGTGGTGCACACCTGCAGTCCCAGCTACTCGGGAGGCTGAGGCGGGAGGCTCACTTGAGCCCAGGAGTTTGAGGCTGCAGCGAGCTATGATCACACCACTGTACTCCAGCCTGAGTGACAAAGTAAGACCCTGTCTCTAAAACAAAAAAAAAAAAGTTACTCACTTAAAAATCCCTAGTACAAACGTGAATTTTTCACACACAACCAAGCAGAAGTTAACTGTCTCAACAGGTGTCAGTCACCCAGCTGTCTGCAAGGTGGCACCACATCTGCCTTGTGCCCCAGAACCTGCTCGGAATGGATAATTAACCCACAGGGGACAGATCAGGAGCCTTAGGAAGCCCATCATGGCGCAGCTGTACTCCTCACTCAGGGGCCCATCACGAGGCTTGGCATAAAAACACAATTCAGTCCACGTCTGAGAAATGTGAACTAAAACACAAGGTGACATCAGCCCAAAATCAATCATTAGAGGCTGCCAGGAGGAAGACCTGGGGCCTTGGCAGACAGAGTTAGGAAAGAGCAGAACTCAGGGGCATCCCACAGGGAGAGAGAGTAGGACAGACAGCTGTGGCTCCCTACATTAGAGAAACTGAGTGTGCTTCTGTTTCTTGCAATCAAAAGAACATTAAATACAACAGGGAGGGGAGGGAAGCAGCAAGGAGGAAGGGGGGAAGGGCGAAAAGGGGAGGGAGAGGAGGAGAGAGAGAAATTTGAACACATTGAATTCAACCCTGCAGGTAGAAATAAGGGTAAAATGATTTGTCCAAGGAAGTACAGATTCAAACTGGCCCCACAGGTTGAGCAAATGGCAACCAGAGACCACGAACATTCACTACTGCCAAACTGCCTAGAATCACTGATTCTGAATGCTGGGCTGTTTAGTGGGTCAGTCAGAACTTTAGAAGATACCCAAAACTGAAGATGAAAAGGCATACTTTAACTTTCTGTAACTTAAATATGAGGTGTAAAAACCTCCAGAAGTACTTGACATATCCAGCATCTGACCCTAATGGTCTGGGGCTCCAATTTCAAAAGCATCTGAATGAGATGAAATCAAATTATGGTCACCCTGAAAATATGCCATCCTAAAGTTTTGGAGATAAATATGTGAATCCCTGAAGCATCCAGAAATTCATAACTTTGTGACCAAATTCTAGATGATACTGGGGTCCAAATGATTATGAATACATACATTTTTTTTGAGACAGGGTCTGGCTCTGTTGTCCAGGCTCTGGTACATATATCATGATAGTTCACTGCAGCCTCAAACTCCTGGGCTCAAGCAATCCTCCTGCCTCAGCCTCCAGAGTAGCTGGCACTACAGGTGCATGCCACCATGTCCCGCTAATTTATTTGTTTTTGATAGAGACAGGGTCTCGCTCTTGCTCAGGGCTGCTCTTGAACTCCCGAGCTCAAGCAATCCTCCTGCCTCAGCATCCCAAAATGCCAGGATTACAGGCATCAGCCACCACACCCAGTCCCTTTTTTTTCATTTAATTCCTCTCTTAAATGCTGGCCTAGAATGTTTTACTATACTTCTCAGTTTAGTGTATTTGAAAATAAGACTAAATTGGCTGCCTTTCCGTCTGGCGACAGCCATCAGGTAAGCAAAGATGGGTGCATACAAGTATATCCAGGAGCTATGGAGGAAGAAGCAGTCTGATGTAATGCGCTTTCTTCTGAGGGTCCCCTGCTGGCAATACCACTAGGTCTCTGCACTCCACAGGAGTCCCTGCCCCACCTGGCTGGATAAAGCACACAGACTGGGACACAAGGCCAAGCAAGGTTGTGTCATATACAGGATTCGTGTGTGCCGTGGTGGCCACAAACGCCCAGTTCCTAAGGGTGCAACCTATGGCAAACCTGTCCATCATGGTGTTAACCAGCTAAAGTTTGCTCGAAGCCTTCAGTCTATTGCTGAGGAGCGAGCTGGACGCCACTGTGGGGCTCTAAGAGTCCTGAAATCTTACTGGGTTGGTGAAGATTCCACATAACATTTTTTGAAGTTATTGTCATTGATCCATTCCATAAAGCTATCAGACAAAATCCTGACACTCAGTGGATCACCAAACCAGTCCACAAGCACAGGGAGATGCATGGGCTGACATCTGCAGGCCACGAGAGCCATGGTCTTGGAAAGGGACCTAAGTTCCACCACACTATTGGTGGTTCTCACTGTGCAGCTTGGAGAAGACGCAATACTCTCCAGCTCCACCGTTACTGCTAATATAAGTTATGTTTGTAAAATTCATACCTAATAAACAATTTAGGATGGTTAAAAAAAAAAAGACTAAATTGGCTGGACTGTGTTTAAATTCACATGGTAGAAACTTTCTACACAACAAATGTGATACTAAAATTTTTAGACAACTTTTAAAAATCCCTAATTTTACATCTCATCTGTGTCATCCAACAAGCACTTACTGGCTATAAACAGGTATTATGCCTTAAAATTTTTCTGCGTTCAATAAACTTCCAATTTCATAAGGGACAATAAATGCGTAGGTACAACAAAGATGCCAAGTGTCACTGGAGTGGTCAAGGCTGTGTCTGCAAGGATCAAGATAAGGTGGAGAGAGAAGGCAGCATCAAACCAGGCCTTGAAGGATGGTAGCGTTCTCAGGCAGAACGAGAAGGAAGGGGTAGGAAATGGGAGAAGAGAAGTGGAAGAGAAAAGGCTCCCACAGAGCAAAAGCAGGAGCCATAATCCTAACATGAGAAAAAACTACAGGACGTGTGCAGAGGACAAAAGCTGCTCCTCTTGAAGGCATAGAATAACAGGAGAAAGGAGGAAGAGATCCAGCTGGAAAGATGACTGAGGACGCCAAGGAAGCCCTGCTCAGTCACCAGCAGGCTGCACTCTGCAGGACACCTGGCCAGTAAGACCTGAGCACACATAACCCAAGTCCACATAACAGACTATTCATCCAGGTATGGCACAAGGAACATGACTTTGAGGTCACCCTGTATCTCCTACTAGTAAACAGAAGGTGCTCAGCAGCAGTTGATGAAGGTAATTTATGTACAGTAAAAATTAGATGAAATATGGAAACATACAATAAAATAAAAATGAAATAGTATTTTTACATACTTGTTTTCTTTTTTATTTCATTAACAATACCGCAAATTTTTTTGTGTCACCAAAAATCATGAGAAAAAAGTTTAAGGAGATCAATATAATTGTATGTAATTCATGATTTTTAAAATCTTGGTTGAGTATTTTATGTTAAAACCAGATCTTGGGAGCACACTAAATTCAATTTAGAAAGTCAGTTTTACTGGCAGTCTTTGCTGAAAAAGGTCCCCTCTCAAAGATAAAGAGAGCTAAATGGAAGAGTGTATCATTGGTAGACTTGACTAAATCCCATCAATCAAATATGCAAGATTTTTTGTTGAAATTCAGCTAGTCAATTTACATCTTCCTCAACAGAGTTCCTTGTGCTTTCATAGTATTGTATTTTCAATAAATAAGTTTAAAACCCTACTGTTACAACAGGAAGTTTTTCAACAGGTTAAAAAAATTCATTTCCAAGTTTAAAGTGTACACTAAGATGACTATTTACATTATTTCAGCAAAGATACACACACGATGGAGACAATTCTAAACATCCATTTTCAAAGTGCTCATTACAGCAAGTTTCTTTTAAAAAACAATTTTCCACTCATTGTTAAAATGTCACCTTTACCTTGAAGGGGCAGAGTGTTTATTTTTCTCAAAAATACTGCCTTTGCTAGGTAGCTTTCTACTGACAGCCACTTATTACAAAAAGGTCAGCAAATTTAGACCACTTATCTTTATGTAAAAGAAAACCATTCAGTTCACCTTCGGAATAGGCAATGCTTTTAACTTTGCCACAAGATAACCAGCAAACCTCTCTGTCTTGCCAAGTATTGTCATAGTTACTCCCCTCTCATTACAAAATATTATAAAGATTTACTACTTTATAAAGGTCTCACGCTGCACTGCTATAAGCTTCTGGCTTCCATTTGCTGCCGTAAGCACTTCCCCACATCATGTGCTGAATAAATTCCACGTGTTGCTCTTTCTGCAATCTAGGCTACCCAAGATTTTTTTTTTTTTAATTACAAAGTACCTGCTCGCTCACTGCTTGTACCTCGTTTTTCCACAAAATTGTGTTTAGTAAAGAAATCATTTCAGAATCCATATGCTCTAGGACATTCAGTATCTCACCAAAAAAGTACCCAATCAGAATCCAGCACAGGCTGACACCTGTTACCAATACCTGTGCTTTCATCATCCCAGAGCAAACCCCCATATGTCATATTTATTCTAATCAGTTATTTCTTCAAATCTTTTTCTGTTTCTACAAATATTCCAAAAATATTTGCCGACAAAGTAATGTATTTCCTTTGCTGCCATATTGTTTCGCATGGGTTTTTTTATTTGGTTGTTTTTTTGTGCAGGTTTTTTTTTTTTTTTTTTTGAGACAAGGTCTTACTCTGTTATCCAAGCTAGAGTGCAGTGGCTTTGTCATAGCTCACTGTAACCTCAAACTCCTGGATTCAAATAATCCTTTTGTCTCAGCTCCCCCTAGTAGCTGGGACTAAGTAAGGCACGTGCCACCATGTCCGGTTAATTTTTGTATGTTTTCTAGAGATTGGGTCTTGTTATGTTACCCAGACTGGTCTCAAACTCCTGGTCTCAAGTAATCCTCCTGCCTCACCGTCCCAAAGTGCTGGGCTTACAGGCATGAGCCACCACACGCAGACCCCATGTATTACTTCTGCCATTTTGCCCACTCCCCCATCACCTGCTGGAAAAATACCCTTTTCCCCTATGGTAGGTGGCTATTCTGTCTCTCAGTATTAGACAAACATGGCAGATGCTGTAGAATGGCTCTACCAGCTACACAGCTGAGTACTGGCCTTTAGTGCTGGAAGCCATTCTTGGAAGTCCAGACAAGAGCCTGTTCTACCAGACCTTTCAAGAATGTTGTACGCTCCTAATTCTTCATATTAGATGCCTATCTATGAAAACTAGCTAGAGTTGCTTCTGCATCTGAACACTACCCAATACAGAAATATAAATTAGAAATCTCAGGAGTTTATCCTTAAGTTTGATAAAATTTTATAAAATACTAGATTGAGAAATGTATGACTTTAAACAGAGCTGCAACATTTATAAGTGTTGTTTCTCTTCTGAACACTTATTTGTTCAATGTTTTGTTGACTATACTTTCCCTCCCTAACATTCTTTGGGCATGGTTCATTATTATAAAAGTGGATATAAACCCACATTTCAAATCTTTGAGAGTCAATTCCCAGTTCTGCTTAGATCACTTTTTTAACCTCGTTACATGGATAATGAAGAGCTTGTACAGAAGCAGAAGGAGTGGCTCTGCCGGTCATGTCCTTGTTTCATAAACCTTCACTATTAGCTTTATCTTCAATCCAGGGTTTCTTTGAAAACTATTTTGTGAGGGCCAGTTTAACTGAAATTAGATAGTAGAACTCATGAATGTACTAAATGAGCACTCATTAACTGCCAAAGCTTCCACAGCTGTAAGTGTTAAATGAACAAATTTGGGAGCTGGAAGTCCCTCTCTTGCCTCAGGACAGCTCAGGAATCATCCACAACTGTTTGAAATGCAGATCAAGTGGGGGTGCCAGTTTTGTAAAGTTTAATGTCTTAGGTAGAAATGAGTACTTAAGGTATTCGTCCTGCAGCCCAAGGGACTGTCACACCTACTCCCTAGAGTGCCTCTCAAGTACACCACACTTTAGAGACCCCTGAAAGAGGAAATGGGTAGTCAGTGAAATTGTTTGACCAAAGGTTTGACAATCACAATTGTCATAAAGTTGTAGAAGACCTTCAAGATTATCCAGCACCATCTTCTTGTCTGGCAGATGTGGAAACTCTGTTCTATGCACAATCACATACGGGTAACCTGAGATCTTTAGACAAGACTCCTTTTGATCACTTACCTAGTGAACAAACCAATAAGCACTATTTTGTAATATGGAAAGAAGAGTTTGGCTTAACTATGGACAAGCTGAGTTCACATGCCACAGCTGAGGTGAAAACAGGCCTCAACCATCATTCTAATAAATGAACATCCATGAATGTTAGAGACTCACTGACCTCCCATGTGAGTTTCTAATTATTGTCAGGAATCTCCATCAGCATACGCTAAAAACATCAAGTGGAATTCTGAACTTGAGAGGGAGAATCATAGAATCACCTGCATCAGGTGAGTGCTCTGAGTATACGTAGGTATAAGTAAGCTCACCAAAGCCAGGAGGGTAGGCAAAGCAACAGTCAGAAGGAGAATGGTACTACACAGAAAAAGGCAAAGAAAGTTCCAAAAGGTGTATATAATCAAGGTCAAATGAAAAAATGTCTAATGCAAAAAGCTCCAAAAGGATCAGGATTGAAAAATAACTACAGGATTTGGTAAGGATATGATTACTTAACAATCTCTGGGAAGGCTAATTAAAGAGGTAGATGCAAGAACTGGATAAGGGAATAAAATATGAATTGAGGGTGAAGAAAATAGAAGCAATCAGTATTAACCAGTATTATTAACCAATATTTCAAGTCATTTGGTGGTAACAAGTAGGAGAAAGTCAGATAAAATGGTACTTCATCAAGGTTCAGCAATTTCGAGAGGACTGAGGAGAGGGGCCATGGAAGGATGGAAGACTCGAAATCTGAATGCTGAGGAAAATAATCCAACAGAAGAGGTAAGATTCAAGATGTGGGAGAGAAAGCACAGAGTCATTCTGAAGAGGTCTCAAGATAATGTACCATATATCAATTTTGCATTGAGTTTCTATGAGTTAACAGACTCACTAAAATCCATCAATTTTCTTCTGGAGCATAGAAGTAACTCTGGAAAAATGGATAGATGCTTTCTTCCAAATCAAAAGACAAGGATGACAAAAGATTTCCCAAAAACGGTGGAGAGGGAGGAACTGCAGAGCTCCCATCAAATGACCTGGCTCTCTAAGCAATGTTTCTGAGCAACTATGTGCCAAGAAGGCCACAGTGAATGTCACAGAAGAAAATGTTCTAGTCCAGTCTAAGTGCTATGGCTAAGCTAAGGATAGGAACCAAAGGAACTCAGAAGGGAGGTTAACAACCTAGCTTAGGATGGTGACAGAATGCTTCCCATAGAGCATGGGCCTCCATCTCAGAGAAAAACAGCAGTCAGCCAGGCAAAGATAAGAGAGAAACATACCAGGCAGAAGAGCAAGCACCAACAAAGGCACACAGGCGAGACAAACACAGCTCACGCATGCCGTGCAGGCAGCACATACAAGCAGCACAGGAAGACTACAGAGCCTGATGGACATGGTCACAGCACTGGGACAACAAAGTGTAAGGAAGCGAGCTGCAAGAAGGATGCTGAGCTCTCCACTCAGCCAGAATCCAGCAGGCAAGGGGCAGTAGAAGCAGCAAATGGAGGTGCCAAAAAGAAAGCTGAAGACATTCAGATACTCAGGCGAGAAGGCAGGTGGAACGTGTGTAGAAGGGGGGGAAGAAGTAACAGAGTGTGTTCACAAAGACTGGCTTGTAGAAGAAAAAACGTAGTAGATGGGTGAGAGTAAGAAGACCAGAATAGCAGGAGGGTTTCTATAACTCAGAGGATTACCGAGAAAGGATAGATTCCAGCAGGAACTGGAAGGTGCAAGAGGGGACACTGCTAGAACAATTAGAGGGATCTGTCAAACCAAGTTTCTGAACCTCAGTTTCCTCAGCTGACAAACATAGTCTCAGCAATAAGTAAGTTAAGTGTTCTGTTTTCCCTTCCACTTCTAAAGTTCTATGAGTGTATGATCTGCCTATCCTAGCATTCCTGCTAGAATACTAGTGTGGGCATTTGTAAATGTACAAACATACAGAACAGTTCAGCTCACAGTTTGTGGAGAGGCTTTTAATTGTAATAACTGATACAAACCTTCCTATTATTCTTTTAAAGGTACAATATTGGCAGTAGCTACAGTTTTTTTTTATGCTTTTAAAAACAGAAATCAGCAGCAACAATATTACAAGCACAATCAAGAATTCATTTATGTAATTTCTTCATCCAAGGCAACCAAACCTTTAGCAAGGGGTTGTAACTCCCTTCTCTAAGCGATCCTAATCATTGACTAGAGATGTACCTATACCTGCTGGCCAACAGGTCAACCCTTTGGTAGCCTCATAAGAGGGGGCTAACCTCTCAGCAGTAACTTGTAAAGAATGATTGCCATGTTGGGCTACTTTCACCACAGTGGAAGGACTGTCACTCGGAAAATATAACAACCCTAAATTTATATGCACCAAACAGCTTCAAAATACATGAAGCAAAAACTAAATAAACTGTAAGGAGAAGTCAACAATTCCACAATTTTAGAAACTTCAACATTCCTCTCCTGGCAATCAAAAGAACTAGTAGACAGAAACTCAGCAAGAATACAGGAGACCTGAACAAAACCATCAACCAACTGGATGTCACATTCAGAAAACACTCCACCCAATACCAGCAAAATATACATTTTTTAAAGTAAATACGTAATACTCATCAAGATAGAGCATAAAACTTTTGAAAAAATTAAAATCATAAAAAAGATGTTCTCTGACCATAATGGAATTAGACTAAAATTCACTAACAGAAGATAAGAAATTAAACAGTATACTTTTAACTAACCCATGAGTCAAAAAAGATAAAAAATTAGAAATTTTTTCTTGCTTTTATCTCTTGTTGCTCAAAAAAAAAAAAATTTTTTTTTTTTTTGAGCGCAAACTTCTGAGTTCAACTGATCCTCCTGCCTCAGCCTCCCGACTACTTGCCACTATGCCCAGCTAGAAAATAAACTGGCCAGGCATGGTGGCTCACACCTATAATCCCAGTGCTTTGGAACAGTAAAGCAGGAGGACTGCTTAACGTCAAGAGTTCAAGACCAGCCTGAACAACATGGCAAGACCCTGTCTACAAAAAAATTTTTAAAAATTAGCCAAGTGTGGTGGCATACACCTGTAGTCCCAGCAACTTGGGAGGCTAAGGCAGGAGGACTGCTTGAGCCCAGGAGTTCAAGGTTATAGTGAGCTATGATCACACCACTGCACTTAAGCCTGGGTGACACAGCAAGACCCTGTCTCAAAAAAAAAAAAAAAAGTATAATAAAGGACTCCTACAGAAAACTCTACACACATAAAATATTCACCTACTTAGATAAAATGGACCAACTCCTTGAAAACCACAAACTACTAACATATAGGAGAAAGGAACAACCCCCAACTTACTTTATTAGGCCGGCATTGTACCACAGGTTGAGCATACCAAATCCAAAAACCCAAAATGTTCCAAAATCTGAAACTTTTTAAGCACTGACATGATGCTCAAAGGAAAGGCTCATTGGAGCATTTAAGATTTCAGATTTCTAGATGTGGTATGTTCGAGTGGTAATTATAATGCAAATATTCCAAAATCTAAGATATTTATGGTTCCAAGTATTTCAGATAAGAGATACTCAACCTGCAATACCAAAACCAGGCAAAAACAATATAAGAAAAATAATGACAAATATCCCTCATGGAAATAGATACATTATCTCAATATAATATTAGTAAAGTGAATCCAGTAATTAAAAAAGAATAATATACCATGACCAAGCAAGGTTTATTCTAGGAATGCAAAGCTGGTTCAATATCCAAAATCAATGTTATTTATGACATTGACAGTCTAAAGAAAAAAACCACATAATCGTATCAATTGATTCAAAAAAGCATTTGATAAAATCCGACATCCATTAACAGAACAACTCTCAGCAACTAGAAATAGAAACTTCCATAACCTAATAATGGGCATCTACAAAAAAATCTACAACAAACATCATAGTTAACGGTAAGAGGATCAATACTTTCCTCCAAAGGTCAGGAAAAAGGCAACAATGTCCACTCTCAGCACTCCTAGTTGACACTGTACTCTCACCATCCTTTAGCATTACAAAAAACAGCCCTAAATTCCCAAAGCCCTCCATGAGTATAGTCATATGCAACTTAATAGTCCAATAGCTAGTGATACAGGCCAAGTACAGTAATAGAGGAATTCAGAGTTTTGTAAATAATGTGTATGGCTTAATTTGCACTTACTCAGAAAATAGAATTTGGATGCTATAAATTATTTTTATTTTGTACATAATATCTAAATGGTTAACTACCAAAAGGTGGAAAAAGCCAAAATTAGTTTTATTTGAAAAAGGAAGGGTTAGTAATATCAGGTTATAAAAATATCATTCACCTTTTGCTCCATAAGCAATGTTCATTGTAGAAAAGTCTTAAAGCTTGAGGCATATGAAAAAGGAAAAAAATCCATCAGAATATCCACTATAAAATATTTTGATGTATATCCTATCAGACTTTCCTGTACAAAGATATATGCAGATACTTCACGAAAATAGGTCTACAGTTACAAATACTGTTTTGTAAGCTTTTTTCATTTACATCATGAACATTATGAAAATTATATTTTAAAATAGAAATGCAAAATAATTAGATATAGTCATGCTATCCCTCATCTATAAATTTGTTTCAGGGCCAACCCTTTAATGTCAGGTTAGAGCAGACCAACACACAAGGCTGTTAGAGCAGGCATTGTCCAAGACTTGCATTCAACATTTTTTACACATGTGTACTGTTTTCCCATTTTACAAGTGGAAAAAGCTGATCAATAGCATCCTCCAGCAGAGTCCCTGATAAAGTCCAGCCCAGCTCCAGAAAAAAAGTGATCAGGAACATGCACAGCACTTACTGTGTGCCACCACCCACTGTTCAAGCACTTTCTTTGCATTTGCTTAATTCGTACAATGATCCTAGTAGCCGGGTGTCCTACCATTTAGAAAACTGAGGTAGTGCAAGGTTGATACTTTGCCCAAGTGACATAGCCTATCAAATTTGTATCTCCCCAAGCTTTGTGTGCCAGAGTTCTGTTTAGGAACAAAGATCCCATAAGCTAAGCTATGTTCTGCTACTTCTCCCCTAGCCCTCATTCTTTGTTGAAGCTACTCACATGCAGAAACATCCTCTCTAGCTCAGCAACTACTTTGATAAAGATGGTCCTAGGTATAACCCTCAGTGCTGTGCCCAGCACACAGGGCAACGGGGCTGTGACCCTCCTGAAAATCGAGACAATCCTTCCATTCTGACTTCTCTCTAATCCACCCTCTGGCTTGGTGACCTACTATGGAGTGGAGAGGACACTCTCCAGGACTCCGAAAGTCTCTCTGGGAAACAGGGCCAGTACCCACTTGCTGTTACTTGTTGACACTGTTTTTTGTCCCTGTTTTGCACCATCCAAGGTACCCCAAAAAGCTCATCATCTGTGGGGAAACAATTCAGAGGCTTCAGAATGACATTAGGACCTTTTGTTATCTGTGTAAGTAACATTTTTAGCCCTATTACCATAAAAAGCATCTTTAATGCACAATTACTAAAACAACACTTGCGAAGAAATCTAAAAACTAAAGACATAGCTCTAAAAGTTTAAAATACAGTAAATGTTTTTCAAGGTGTAGGTCACAACTCAATAGTGCATAGTGAAATAATTTTGTCAACTACATCTGGTATTTTATTAATGAAATTTAATAGAAAAGATCAAAAGATCGAGAAGTATTGAAATAGTATTTTTTAGCAGTTTCATTGTGTAGGCATGTGTGTGTTTTCTGGGTCCTAATATATTTTATTTCTTCAATGGGTCATGGTCAAAAACCTTGATGCATAATAGTTTAACAGAATAAGACAGTTCTGTCAAAAATAATACTAGGGGCCAGGCGAGGTGGCTCACATCTATAATCCTAGCACTTTGGGAGGCCAAGGGAGGAGGATCGCTTGAGGTCAGGAGTTCGAGACCAACCTGAGCAATATAGTGAGATGCTTTCTCTACAAAAAAATAGAAAAATTAAGGCCAGGTGAGGTGGCTCACACTTGTAATCCTAGCACTTTGGCAGGAGGATTGCCTGAGCTCAGGAGTTTAAGATCAGCCTGAGCAAGAGCAAGACTCAGTCTCTACTAAACATAGAAAAATTAGCCGGGCGTTGCAGCACACACCTGCAGTCCTAGCTACTGGGGAGGCTGAGGCAGGAGGATTGCTTGAGCCCAGGAGTTTGAGGTTGCAGTGAGCTTTGATGACACCACTGCACTCTAGCCTGGGCAACAGAGTGAGACCCAGTCTCAAAAAGAAAAAAAATACTAGGCATACAACTATATCTGCCTTTGAATAGTGTGATTAAAATAACAAATCAAAGTAATTATTTCAGATAAATATTGCAAAGTCAATGTCAATTATTAAAACCTGAAATGATAAGAAAGACCAGAGTAAGGATTTTATTGTGTCACCAACCGGTTTTTATTGAAGTGATAGAAATAAGTATGTTTTACATCCAGCCACAGCAAACATAACCATTTTTGTAAAAGATTTGCATAGGTAGATCTCCCACCCACCCCTCCCCAGCAGCACCAAACACTGCCCTTTAAAAGCCCAATAATCCCAGTGCACAGGGCTCATCCTTGCTCCCAAGAACTACAGCCTATTTCACATCAGGGTAGTAGTGGATAAGGGTAACCTCTGGAGACGGAAGCCCTGCACTCAGGACCCCTAATGTAAAACCCCAAATGTAAAACAAGCTCCAACAACTGAACGTACGATACCACAGAGAACACTCAAAAGTACTTTAAACTGAAACATACATTATTGTATTTTTATGTTATAGTATATAAGCATCAGAAAGCCATGCCATGTGCAACGATTTCTTATCTGCTCTCGCTACATACTGTTCCAACATAATATCTGGAATCTCACATAAGCCAATCTGTCTCATGATTTGGCACACAAATACTAATGCTTTTTTTTGTTTTGCTTTTTAATTGCAAATGTCTTTAAAATAATATGATTTAAGAGTTCTAATAATCTTATAAGAATATAACTTTTGAAAAAAAATAGTATCTTTCGGGAGCCAATCCAACGACTGGAAATGACCACACCAACTGCATATCCACGTACAAGTATTATGTCTTCTGCAGTGTAGTAACCAATAGTGGGATAAAAGTGGCAGCAATCCATAATTGGTAGATGCAAAGTGAGCTAGCTGCCTTCTTAAACAAAACTGAAAAAAATTACTCTTCAAATTCCTAAAGTTCAAAAGCTAAAAACATGCCAGAGTAACAAGACCACTAATTACTCCTAAAACTTAAGAAAGTAAGAAATGAAGGGCCAGGGCTCCCAACTCCAGATGGCTGTCAGGTAGCTCCCAAACGACCGTATTGGAGAAGCCAAAGAAAACTTCCAGAAGGCATTTTTCAACCATCATTTGCAGGGGCACTATGAAGGTGGGCAGCGAGAAACATTTTAAAGCATTGGGAATTACAAAGAAAAGCCCTGCTCATCACCTGAATCACAGCTATTTCGACGCTGCAGCAGTGGGGTGAGATGATACCACAGGAGCACGAGTCCCTGGGGGCATCACCCATGGGGCCAAAGGAAGGCAAAGCGCCACGCACAGGAGCTTCACCTAGGAGGCATCCCCCTCTCGCAGCGGCTTAAATCCGGGGCGAGCCCCTCCGTGCGAACCACGGACCGCGCTCCGTGCTTCGGGGTCAGGTGTCGCCTCCCTCAACCTTGCTCACGTTTTTCCTTAGAGAACGCTGCCAGAGGCCTCGACACCCGAGCGCGGGTCCCCTCCCGCCCCGCCCGGGACCCACGAGCGGAGCCCGCAGACGCCCGCGCGGCCGCCGCAGGACCCGTTATCCGTCCGGCTGCAGCATCCCCGCCCAGCGGCCCAGGCCCGCGCGGGAGGCCGCGCTCCGACAGCGCGCGAGGGGGCGGCGGCCGTGTCCAGCCGACCAGACCCCCGCCCACCGCTGCTTACCTCGAAGTAGCCTCCCGGGGCGGCGCCGCCCGCGCCCACGCCGAGGGGCCCGTTGGCCGCCGCCGCGCTGCCCAGCAGGCCCGCCGCACCGCCCGGGGCCGCCAGGGCCGCGGCCTGGGAGCCGCGCAGCGCCGCCGCCGGGCCGGCCTTGCCGCTGCTCGTGCCGCCGTTACCCCCGCCCGAGCCGCTGCCGCCGCCGCCCCGCTTGTTCTTCCGGCGCTTGGCCCCGCGCTTGGCGTCGGCCGGACTCATGGCGGGCGGGTGGACAGGAGAGGGGCGCGCAGTGGGCGCCGGGCCGCGGGCGGCGGCGGAGGGCGGGGAGGGCGGAGAGGCTGAGGCGGCGGCGGCGGGCGCTCCGGCGGGCTGGGGCGGGGAGCGCGGCGCGGGGTCGCCTCCCAGGCGGGGAGGGCTGGGGCGGGCGGGAGCTGCGAGGGAGGCCGCTGGGCGGGAGAAACGGCGACTCCACCGGCCTGGCGCCGCCGCTGACCAGAGTTAGAGTCCAATATGGCGGACACAAGGGGAAAGGGATCCCAGTTTACGTCGGGGGAGGGGGAAGGAACGGCGGGGAGAGGGAGGGGTGTGGGCGCCCTCCCTCCCTCCCCCCGCCTTACTCCGCCCTCCCGGGCGCCGCTTCCCCTCCTGCCTCGCCCTGCCCCTTCTGCCGTTAACGTGCGCCCGGCGCGCAGGGCACGCCGGGAGTGGAAGTCCGTGCCGCCCCCGCCGCCGCCGGGGGCGCCCGGGGCGCCCGGGGGAGGACCACGACTCCCGTCAGGCCGTGCACGGTCGAAGGCCGGGGAACGGGAGGGGCGGGCACGGGAGTGGGGCGGTGGCGTCACCGCCACGCTCGCCGCCGATCCCTCCCGCGGCGCGCGGCCTTCTGGGAACTGTAGTCGGGCGGAGGGTCGGCCCTGCGAAAGGCGAGCTACGCGGGTGGAGGAGAGCGGTTCCGCCGACCTGACAGGCACCCGCCGCCCCCGCGCGGCCCACGGTACTGCAAACCGGCCCGGCTCCCGGGGTGCACCAGGGGCGGCCGGCCCTGGCCCTGCTGGGGGTGGCCCAATGACCTTGGCCCCCACCGGGTTCGAGTCCGCCTCTGCCGCCTTCTAGCCCTGTGACCTTGGCTGGCCGCTCAGCTGAGTCCAGATGACTCAGGGAGGCGGGCGGGGCGCGGGACCGATCCAGGTCCGTCTGGACCGCGACACCACGCGCAGCTGGGCCGGGGCCGGGAGATGTATGGCCCAGTTTGGGCTCGGACAGACCTGCGTGATCCGTGGAAACCCTTGGCCCAAAGGCCGCCTTATGCTGCAGCCCCGCTAAGCTGTCCCCAGGGGTCCTGGTGCTTGGGGACCCGTTCTCACACCTCCGGGGTCTCCAGCGCTCCCGGCCCCGCGGGACCTCAGCTTCCAGGTCGGAAAGACGGGCCTTTACGTGGACCCTCCTCCTTCCCGGGTCTTTTGGGTTGTCAGCAAGCCCAGGTACCTGCCAGCCCTTAGATCCAGGCTAGAGGCGCTCTAGTGGGGGCCCCGCCCGCTGGAGGTCCCCACTCACCGCAGACACCGAAACACAAAAGACACGTTTTCCCCTTTTGGTTCCGGGGAGATTACAGAGCCGAGATGTGGCAGAATCTGGCACTGAGGTATACTGGCCTCCTTGTACACCCTTTACTGGGCCCCACAGCTGCCTCCCTGTCACCCGTCCCCAGCTGCAGCTTCAGCCTCCTAATCCTCTGGCCCATTCATGACACAGCTGGAATGAACTAATGTGAGCCAATCAAACCTCTTCTTAAAGCCCTGGAGAGACCACCTTATCAGTAGAATAAAGGCTCTCCATCCCTAACAGAAGGTCTTGGGTGATCCTACCACTGAATCTGGAGTTTGAGAAAGGTGGCAGGGATGCCTGCCTGGTCTCCTCCACCATTCCTCTGTGGCAATGTCTTAGGCTGCCCCTACTCCCACACCTTCCCACAGGGCTGGATCAGATACTTCCCTTCTCCCACAGCCTTGTGCTTTCCTTTGTCATGCACATTGGCACAGGATTGGGATTCATGATGACACCAGTATCCCCAAAGAGAAACAGCCTAGGGGGCAAGGGAGAACATGGGAACACCTGCCTCTGAGTCCCAACTCCTGCCAAGCAAGGGGCTGGGCACTCAGCACTCTAGTATTTACTGAATCAATCGATGACATAATAATGACCGTATGTCCTGCAATCATGTACCAACCACACTGCCTGCTGCCACTACATCTCATTTAATCCACACAACCACTCTCAAGATAGGTACCATTAACCCTATTTTGTGGATGAGAAACTGAGGTCCATAGATGTTAAGGAATTTGCCCAGAGCCACCCCAGTAGTCAGAGGCAAGGCCCAGATTCCCATTCAGGTGTGACTCAGGTACTAGCAGAGCACTGGGTGAAAGTTACTCTGAGGACTGGGGACAAGGCAGGCCTCTCTGAGGTGCTGAGCTGAGCCAGTAGCATTTGCACTCAGAGCAAAGGACTCACAGAAACACAAGACTCTGGAGCAGGGAAAAGCTCAGCATGTCCCAGGAACCCACAAGAGCCACATAGCTAGAGCAAGTGAAAATGGCAGGACCTGTGGCCTCCAGAAGGCCACATTTATTTTATTACAAATGCAGCTGGGAGCTGTGAAAGGTTTTGAGCAGGGAATGTCATGGTCAGATGTATGTTTTCCAGAGAACTCAGGCTACTGTATAGGGAATAGATGACAGAGAAGCGAGAGTGGGGGCCAGGAGACCAGTGACAAAGCCTCGTAAGGGCAGATAGGGTGTTCCTGGCAGAGAGAACTGATGAAGCAAAGGATAAAGCAGTGCTTCTCAACCTTTTTCCAGTATCTCTCCCTGCCAGGATCTGAATGTGTATCTCCCCCAAAATTCAGTTGTTGAAACCTAATCACCAATGCGATGGTATTGGGAGGTGAGGCTGTTGGGTAGTGATTATGTCATGAGGGCAGAACCCTCATAAGTGGGATTAGTGCCCTTATATAAGAGGGCCTAGAGAGCTGCCTTGTTTCTTCCACCATGTGAGGGCACAGCTAGGAGGCACAGCTATGAATCAGGAAGACACTGAATCTGCTGGTGCCTTGATCTTAGACTTCCTAGCTTCCAGAACTGTGAGAAATAAATTTCTGTTGTTTATACTCAGTTTGTGGTATTTTGCAATAACAGTCCGAATGGACTAAGACACCCCCTAAGGAAAAATTAACAAGAAATTAAGGAGAAAAAATAAAGGCTCAGGAATAAGATTTGGTCAAGTAGGGTTAAGCTTTGGAAAGCCACAAAACATTGTAATAGCTAAGATTTGTTTCTCCCCCTAACAATCAATTTTTCTCCCTTGAGGGATATATTAGAGTTCTCCAGAGAAACACAAGCAATAGGAGATAGATAGATAGGTAGATATAAAATGGGAGAGAGACTTCTTATAAGAAATGGGCTCATATAATTATGAAAGCTGACAAGTCCCAAGATCTACACTCAGCAAACTAGAGACCCAGGATAGCCAAGGGTGTAGTTCCTGTCTGAAAGCCAATAAGCTCAAGACTGAGAAAGATTCCCATGCTAAGAAGCTATGAAACAAACAAAAAAGACCCAGAAAGAGCCAGTTTTTCAATTTGAGTCTGAAAGCAGAACAAAACCAATGTCCCAGCTTGAAGACAGTCAGGCAAGAGGAGTTCTCTCTTACTCCATTTTCTTATTCTTTTTTGTTTGTTTTGTTTTTTGAGACAGGGTCTTGCTGTGTCACCCAGGCTAGATTACAGGCATGTGTGGCTAAGGTTACAGGCATGAGCCACTGCACCCAGCCCATTTTCTTGTTCTATTCAGGTCCTCAACAGATTGGATGAGGCCCACCACATAGGAAAGAGCACTGTGCTTTCTCTGTCTACCAATTCAAATGTTAATCTCATTCAGAAACAACTTCACAAACATACCCAGAATAATGTTTGACCAAATATCTGTGCACCCTATGGCCCAGTCAAGTTCACACATAATATTAACCATCACAAAGGAGAATGCAGGACATAAGAGCCAGAAAGGGTCTTGTATATTCTGAGAATTAAGAGAAACTCCCTCTGGCAGGAGCTTAGGCAGCCATAGGGAGGTGTGGGCAATAACCTTGGAGAGGGGCTTGGCATGGAAATGGCTACTCAGAGTACCTATGTGATCCTGGAAGACACTTGGGACTCACAGAAATAGGTGAGATATGTTGAATATTTTTATAAAATTGCAATTTTATTACTTTCACGTACAGTAAATATTGACCAAGATATGAATGTATACTAGTAACACAAGATACTTTTATAAGGAAAATTAATTGTGAGATATTTAACTTATCTCACAATTCATGACCATTGGGCATTACGTAATAATGAATTCCTACCTAGAATAATTTCTGGCTCTAGTAAGCATGCAAAAAGAATAGTTGGACACCCCCGCGCAGGCCACTTCTTTGCCCCAAGCAAAGCCATGGCAGCTAAGCTTCTACTCCAAGGCAGAGCACATGCAATTCTCTGCAGAAACTGTATAATGCAAGGGAGGGTATGGATATATTATTTGGGGATCCCAAAGAATCAGGCAGTTCTTGGCTCACCCAAAATTGAAGCTTGCAGATCAGTAAGTTCCACCCATGTGGAGCTTCTAAGCTTTTAAACATGCCACTTGCAAACATGAAAAGTGTTAAGGATCAGCAATCATTGAAGAAACAGCTCAAACTCAGAGACAAAAAGATGTAAGGGGGTAGGGGGAAATAAACAAAGAAATTGTTAATGGAGGGAATAAAAGAAAATTTCAAAAACCTACTAATAATCTCAATGATGCATAAGAAAGCAGCCTTGGAAATTCAAAACATAGCCAAAATTGTTAAATCAAATAGAAGCATTGCAAAATAAAATTAAGGAAATTATTCAGAAAGTAGACATCATGATCAAACTGCTGAAAACAAAGCAGCCAGAGAAAAAATTCACATACCTTCAACAGTATGTGACAGCTGACAGCTCAACAGAAATGAAGCTAGAAAACAATGGAATGACAGAGCAATTGAAAAAAAACTGCCAGTTTATAATTTCTAAAAATCTTACTCTTTTACTTAACAATATATTAAAAGTATTATTTCAACATGTTATCAGTATAAAATATTAACAAGATATTTTATAGTCTTTTTTTCATACCAAGTCTTTGAACTTATGTGTGTATATTACACTTCCGGCTTCTCTCTATTCGTATTAGCTATGTTTCAAGTATGCAGAAGCCAGTTGTGGCTTGTGCTTAACATATTAGACAGCAACTTACAATTTTTTACTCAGAAAAAAAATACCATGCAAGAATGAAGATAAAATAATGACATTTTCAGATTTTTCAGATTAACAAAAAATAGAATTTTTTGCTATTAGGAATTCACTAAAAGAAATATTAAAAAGAGTTCCTTAGGCAGACAGAAAATTATTACAGATAGAAATGAAGAGAGGATTAAAGACAAAAAAAAGGGTAAATATGTGGGTAAAAGTACATTAATATCGACCATAGAAAACAATAATTTCCTTGGCCAGGCACAGTGGCTCTCGCCTATAATCCCAGCACTTTGGGAAGCCAAGGCAGGTGGATCACTTGAGCCCAGGAGTTCAAGACCAGCCTGGGCAACATAGTGAGACCCACCTCTGCAAAAAATTTAAAATTTAGCCAGTTGTGGTAGCATGAGCCTGTAGTTCCAGCTACTTGGGAGACTGAGGCAGGAGGATCCCTTGAGCTCAAGAGTTCAAGGCTATCATGAACTATGATTGTGCCACTGTACTTCAGCCTGGGTGACAGAGCCAATAATAATTGGCCAGGCCCGGTGGCTCATCCTTGTAATCCCACTACTTTGGGAGGCCGAGGCAAGAGAATCACTTGAGCACAGGAGTTCAAGAACAGCCTGGGCGGGCCAGGCATGGTGGCTCACACCTGTAATCCTAGCATTCTGGGAGGCCGAGGCGGGAGGATTGCTTGAGGTCAAGAGTTCAAGACCAGGCTGAGCAAGAGCGAGACTCCGTCTCTACTAAAAATAGAAAAAAAAAATTAGCCAGTCAACTAAAAACAGAAACAAAAAATTAGCCAGGTGTGATGGCTCCCACCTGTAGTCCCACCTACTTGGGAGGCTGAGGCAGGAGGATCACTTGAGCCCAGGAGTTTGAGGTTGCTGTGAGCTAGGCTGATGCCACGGCACTCACTCTAGCCTGAGCAACAAAACGAGACTCTGTCTCAAAAAAAAAAAAAAAAAAGAACAGCCTGGGCAACACAGGGAGACCTTGTCTATTCAAAAATTTTTTAAAATTAGCTGGGTGTAGTTACCTGTGCCTGTAATCCTGGATACTGAGGAGGCTGAGGCAGAAGGATTGCTTAAGCCCAAGAGTAAATAATAATAATAATAATCCTGAGGTTTAAAATACATGTAGAATTAAAATGCATGGGAACTCTAATAAAAAAGAGAGGAGTTAGCTAAAAGGAGTTAAATTTTTAGGCTTTTACATTTTTAGGGAAGCAATGAAAGTAATTGTTATTAGAAAGTTAGTCAAGGATGCATGTTATAATCTCAATGATAACTGCTAAAAGATTCATAAAAAACCTAAATAAAGACATTTCAGATTTAGGAAAGAACAAAAGGAAAAATGAAGAATACTGAATGATCTGGCAAGAAAGAAGGGAGAAAAAGAACACAAAACAGGTATGTGTCAAAGAGATAAAAATAGTAGGGATGAGTCTAAATATATTAAGTAATTACACAAACTACAAATGGGTAACACTCCAATTAAAAGGATAAGGGGGCCAGGCGCAGTGGCTCATGCCTGTAATCCTAGCACTCTGGGAGGCCAAGGTGGGAGGATTGTTTGAGCTCAGGAGTTGGAGACCAGCCTGAGAAAGAGCAAGACCCCCATCTCTACTAAACAAATAAAAAGAAATTAGCTGGACAATTAAAAATACATAGAAAAAATTAGGCGGGCATGGTGGCACATGCCTGTAGTCGCAGCTACTCGGGAGGCTGAAGCAGGAGGATTGCTTGAGCCCAGGAATTTAAGGTTGCTGTGAGCAAGGCTGACGCCACAGCACTCTGGCCTGGGCAACAGAGTGAGACTCTGCCTCAAAAGAAAAAGGATAAGGGAAAAAAAGGTAAGATTGTCCAAATGGATTTTAAAAAGAAAACCAATGCTACTTACAATAGACGTAACATAAATATAAGAACACAGAACATTTGAAAATATATGCAAAAGAAATACTAATAATATCATAAAAAGAAGACCTTTAGGGAAGAATCAATACAACAACTTCCAGCTAGAGAAGGAAGGTTGGCTGCTAAGTGGTGCTGGGAGCTGAGTGGGGAAGAAGCTGGGGCAACACCATTCATTATGCTTTCACCACCTAACCTCATAGTGTCAGTACAGCATCTGCAGCCTTCAGGATGTCTGGCATCATCAAGGTAACAGCCTCTTTTTCACCCTCTCCAGAGATTAAATGTCCAGACTTCTGACAGGGTGGTGGAATTGGCATTCAGCAGAATGAAGTAAGGGCTGGGAACTGAGAATCTGCTTCTCAAGAGAGTTCACCCAATCTTTGTTATTTTATTGTTCCCTTGACCCTTCAGTTGAAGATTTATCTGTTGCTGCCAATTCTTCAGAGTTTCTATAGAATAAACTGGGGCCAGGCACAATGGCTCACTCCTTTAATCACAGCACTTTGGGAGGCCAAGGTGGGAGGATCACTTGAGGCCAGGAGTTCAAGACCAGCCTGGGCATCACAGCAAGATCCCATCTCTACAAAAATAAAAAAGAAAAACTTAGCCAGGTATGGTTGTGTGTAGTCTCAGCTACTTGGAAGACTGAGACAGGAGGATGACTTGATCCCAGGAGCTCAAGGTTGCACAGAGCTATGATTGCACCACTGCACTCCAGTTTGGGCAACAGAGTGAGAGCTTGTCTCAAAAAAGAAAAAAAAAATGGAAGAATAAATTGGGTTGTTCTTCAGATTTCCATATGGTATGCTTTTTCAGGTCCACTAAGTCAATCGGCATGCAACCATTTGTTTTTCAGCTCACAAAACTTGCTGCTATTGCCTTTTTCCTATTCTCTCCATCCTTGTGGATTTATGCCTTTAAAAAAAATTGGGGTGGGGTTTTTGGGAGCAAGTGAAATTAGATCTGAGTATTCAAATCATCAATTTAACACAGAACGCTTATAATTTATATAAGCCAAAGTATTAAATAGTAGTGTTTCTCCTACATACAACCTAATGCAGATCTAAATAATAACAAAAATAAACTATAAAGTAAGCAAATATGAAAAAGAAAATGTAAGTGACACAGTCAAGAAACACTTTGCAAAGAGTTGTTATAACAATATGCCTCCTGATGTGATGCAATGGGAAGTACACAATACCTAGGAATGATTCTTGCCAAAATTGCTGAATCTGCATATACCCAAGTATTTAGACCAAACCATCGGGAAAATGCGAATTGAAACCACAATTAGATACTGTCTCACCCCAGTTAGAAGGGCTATGATCAAAAAGTCAAAAACTAACAAATGCTGGTAAAGATGTGGAGAAAGGGGAATTCTTATACTCTGTCAGTGAGAATACAAATTTGTACAATTGCTATGGAGAATAGTATGGAGGTTCTAAAACCAGTATGTTAAAGAAATATCTGCAAACTCATGTTTATTGCAGCACTATTCACAATAGCCAAGATATGGAATCAACCTAAGTGTCTATCAGTGGATGAATGGATAAAGAAAGTGTGGTATTTATACACAATGGAATAGTAGTCCATCATAGAAAGGAATAAAATCCTGTCATTTGCAGCAATATGAATGAGCACGGAGGACATTATGTTAAGTGAAATAAGCAAGATGCATAAAGACAAATACCACCACTCTGCACAAAATAGCAAGAACCTGTCTCTTAAAAAATAGAAAAATTAGCTGGGCATGATGGTGTGCACTTATAGTTCCAGCTACTCAGGAGACTGAGACAGGAGGATTGCTTAAGGCCAGGAGAGTGAAGCTGCAGTGAACTGTGATCCCCCCACTGCACACTAGATCAAGTAGAAGAAAGAATCTCTGAACTTAAAGATTGGTCATTTGAAATTACTCAATCGGGGCAGAGGGGAAGAAAGAAGAATGAAAAAGAGTGAAAGAAGGCTACAAGACATATAGGACACCATTAAGTGAACAAATATTCATATTATGGGAATGCCAGAAGAAGAAAAGGGAAAAGGTGTAGAAAACAAATTTAATGAAACAATAGCTGAAAACTTCCCAAGTCTGGGGAAGAGTTATGGACATCCAAATCTAGGAAACTCAAAAGTCTACAAATAGGTTGAACTCAAAAAGGTCTTTCCTCAGGCACATTATAATCAAATTGTGAAAGGTCAAAGTCAGGCCAGGTGCAGTGGCTCATACCTGTAATCCTAGCACTCTGGGAGGCTGAGACAGGAGGATCACTTGAGGCCAGGAATTCAAGACCAGCCTGAGCAAGAATGAGACCCTATCTCTACAAAAAACAGAAAAATTAGCCAGGTGTGGTGGCACGCACCTGTAGTCAAAGCTACTTGGGAGGCTGAGAGAGAAAGATCACTTGAGCCTAGGAGTTCAAGGTTGCAATGATCTATGATGAAGCCACTGCACTCCAGCCTGGGCGACAGAGCAAGACCCAGTTTCAAAAAGTAAAAAATAAAAAAAGAGAGAGAAAGGAAAGAAAGAAAAAAAAGGTCAAAGACAAGGAATTCTAAAAACAGCAGTAGAACAGCATCAAGTCACAATTGGGGACTCCCCATTAGACTAACAGTAGATTTCTCTGCAGAAACCTTGCAAGCCAGGAGAGAATGGGATGATATACTCAAAGTGCTGAAAGAAAAAATAAATTGTGAGCCAAGAATACCACACATAGCAAAGATATTCTTCAAAAAAAAGGGTCAGGTGTGGTGGCTCATGCCTGTAATCCTAGCACTCTGGGAGGCCAAGGTGGGAGGATTGTTTGAGCTCAGGAGTTCAAGACCAGCTTTAGCAAGAGTAAGACTCCGTGTCTACTAAAAATAGAAAAATTATCTGGGCATCATGGCACGCACCTGTAGTCCCAGCTACTGGGGAGACTGAGGCAGGAGGATTGCTTGAGCCCAGGAGTTTGGGATTGCAGCAAGCTATGATGACACCACTACACTCTACCCAGGGCAACAGAGTGAGACTCTGTCTCAAAAAAAAAGAAGCTGAACCCCGCCTTCTCACTCCCCACTTCATAAAAAAAAGTAAAATAACTAGTCAGCAGGGAAATGCAAATCAAACTCACAATGAAATATCATCTCACCCAAGTTAGAAAGGCTATTATCAAAAAGTCAAAAAATAAATGCTGGCGAGAATGTGGAGAAAGGGGAACTCTTACACTGTTGGTGGAAATGTAAATTAGTAGAGTCATTATGGAAAACAGTATGGAGGTTCCTCAGAAAACGACAAATAGAACTGCCATGTGATCCAGTAATCCCACTACTGAGTATATAACCAAAGGAAAGGAAGTCAATACATCAAAAAGACATCTGCATTTCCATATTTATTGAAGCACTATTCACAACAGCCAAAATGTGTAATCAACCTAAGTGTCCATCGACAGATGAATGGATAAAGAAAATGTTATATATAAAATGTAATACAATTTTTGAATACTATTTAGGTATAAAAACCAGGAAATTCTGTCATTTGTGGCAACATAGATGAGCTTGGATGACATTATGATAAGTGAAATAAGCCAGGCACAGAAAGATAAATACAGCATGTTCTCATATGTGGAAGCTAAAAAAGTCAATCCTCTAGAAGTAGAGAGTAGAATAGTGGTTATTGGAGGCAGGGAAGTGTAGGGGGGAAAAGGGGATAGCCAAAGATAAGTTAACAGATAGGAAAGTACAGCTAGATAGGAGGAATAAGTTCTAGTGGTCTATAGCACTATAGGACGACTATAATTAACAGCAATTTACTGTATATTTTCAAATAGGCAGAAGAGCAAATTTCTGTTTCTCTGTGTCTAAACACAGAGAAACGATAAATGTGTGAGGTAATGGATATGCTAATTACCCTGATTTGATCATTACATTGTATACATGTATCAAAATATCACATTGTACCCCATAAATATGTATAATTATGTCAATTAAAAATAAAAGTAGGCTGGGCGCCGTGGCTCACGCCTGTAATCCTAACACTCTGGGAGGCTGAGGGGGGAGGATTGCTTGAGCTCAGGAGTTCGAGACCAGCCTGAGCAAGAGCGACACCCCGTCTCTACTGAAAATAGAAAGAAATTGGCTGGACAACTAAAAATGTATAAAAAAAAATTAGCCGGGCATAGTGGCGCATGTCTGTAGTCCCAGCTACTCGGGAGGCTGAGGCAGGAGGATTGCTTGAGCCCAGGAGTTTGAGGTTGCTGTGAGCTAGGCTGATGCCACAGCACTCTAGCCTGGGCAACAGAGCAAGAGTCTGTCTCAAAAACAAATAAATAAATAAATAAAATAAAAGCAAAATAGAAATAATTTATATAACAAAAAGATTAAAAAAGAGCTGATTCCTTTTCTATTGGTGAGTGATATTCCATTATACGGATGCCTTACAGTTTGCTTATGCGTTCATCTGTTGATGGACATTTGAGTTGTTTTCAGGTTTTGGTTATTATAAACAAAGCTGTTATGATCATTCAGGTACAAATTATCATATGAATATATGCTTTCATTTCTCTTAAGTAAACAGCTAGGAGTGGTCATATGGTAGATGTATGCTTAACTTTTTAAGAGACTGACAAACTGTTTCCAAAGTGATTGTATGACTTTACATTTCAATGAACACTGTATGTTTCAGGTACTGCACATCTTAGCAAACATTAACATCCTTTGCCGGCCAGGCCGATGGCTCACGCCTGTAATCCTAGCACTCTGGGAGGCCGAGGCAGGCGGATTGTTTGAGCTCAGGAGTTCGAGACCAGCCTGACCAAGAGCGAGACCCTGTCTCTACCAAAAATAGAAAGAAATTAATTGGACAGCTAAAAATATATAGAAAAAATTAGCCGGGCATGGTGGTGCATGCCTGTAGCCCCAGCTACTCGGGAGGCTGAGGCAGAAGGATCGCTTGAGCCCGGGAGTCTGAGGTTGCTGTGAGCTAGGCTGACGCCACGGCACTCTAGCCAGGGCAACAAAGTGAGACTCTGTCTCAAAAAAAAAAAAATCCTTCACCCATTTTTTTGCATTCCAATTATCGAGATTTGAGTGTTCTTTTTGTATTCTGGATACAAGTCCTTTATCAGATATGTGATTTAAAAATATTTTATCCAAGTCTGTGGCTGGTCACTTCTTTGTCTTAACAGACTCTTTTGAAGCACAGAAGTTCTTAATTTTTATCAAATCCAATTTCATTATTTTTCTTTTATTCATCATGCTTCTATAAAATTTTGCCTGACACAAAATCACAAAGATTTTCTCCTTTGAGAACTTTCATAGTTAAAAAAAATTTTTTTTTTGAGACAGGTCTTGCTCTGTCACCCTGGCTACAGTGCAGTGGCATCATCACAGCTCACTGCAACCTCAAACTCCTGGGCCCAAGCGATCCTCCTGTCTCAGCTTCCTGAGTAGCTGTGACTATAGGTGAGCGCCACCACACCTGGCTGATTTTTCTATTTTGTAAAGACAGGGTCTCACTCTTGCTTAGGCTGATCTCGAACTCCTGACCTCAAGTGATCCTCCCACCTCAGTCTCCCAAAATGCTAAGATTACAGGCGTGAGCCACTGCATCTAGCCTGTTGTTTTAAAATTTTACATTTAGTTTTATGCTCCATTTTGAGACAATTTATGTATAGTGGGGTTGAAGGATTTTTTTTGTTTGTTGTATACGGAATTCCAGCACCACTGTTAAAAGATTGTCCTTTCTCCACTAAATTGCCTTTACACATTTGTCAAAAATTAATAAACAATAAATGTGTGTGTCTATTTCTGGACTCTGTTTTTTTCACACCATCAGGTAAGCACTGATATTCTTGGATTCTATTCTGTGCCATTTATCTATTTGTCAACCTTTATGTCAATACCACACTAATTACAGTAGCCCTAGAAGTCATGATATCAGAGTGTTTAAGTCCTTCAACTTTCTTCTTCTTTTTTTTAATTTTATTTTTGAGACAGGGTCTCATTTTGTTGCCTGGGCTACAGTGCGGTGGCATCATCATAGTTCACTACAACCTGGAACACCCTGGCTCAAATTCCTCCGGCCTCAGCCTCCCAAGTAGCTGGGACCGCTGGTGTATGCCACTGTGTCTGGCTAATTTTCTTCATTTTTTTTTTTTAGAGATGGGGGTCTCACTGTGTTGCCCAGGCTGGTCTTACACTACTGGCCTCAAGTGATCCTCCCACCTCAGCCTCCCAAAGAGCTGAGATTACAGGCGTGAGCCACTGTACCCAGCCTGTCCATTTCTTCTAAATAGGATAAATACTAAGATTTTTTTCCCTAGGGATCATTCCCATATTTTTAGTTGAGTTGATAATCCTGTTGCTACCTTTATAAAATAAAAATATGCAATGTAACTGTAAAGCTTAGTTTGCAATTTTTTTTTTAATTTTTAATAATTATTTTGAGACAGGAATCTGGCTACATTACCCAGGTTGGTTTTGAACTCCTGGGCTCAAGCAGTTCTCTTAGCCTCCCAAGTAGCTGGGACTATAGGTCCATGCCACTGTGCCCGGCTTCTGCAATCTTCCATCATATAATATATTCACTTTATTTATTTAAAACTCCATATTTGAGCTGGGTGCAGTGGCTAACACCTATAATCCAAGAGACATGGGAGGCTGAAGTGGGAGGATTTCTTTTTTTTTTTTTTAATTTTATTTTTTTATTTATAGAGACAGGGTCTCGCTCTTGCTCATGCTGGTCTCGAACTCCTGAACTCAAACGATCTGCCTGCCTTGGCCTCCCAAAGTGCTGGGATTACAGGCGTGAGCCACCGCGCCCAGCCTGAGGATTTCTTGAGGCGAGGAGTTTGAGGTCAAAAGGAGCTGTGACTGCACCACTGTACTTGTTGCTTGGGCAACAGGGTGAGACCTCGTCTTTAAAAAAATATTTTTAAAAAACCCTGTATATTCATTTTTATATAGTTAAATGTCAAAATATAATGACTAGTTTTATGGCTTACTTAAAATATAAGTGAGGAAAACATAGACATTTGCCATACTAATGGCTGGTTTTAATGGTTTTCCAAGGAAATGTTATTAATTTAAAAAGACAGTTCCGGCCAGGCGCGGTGGCTCACGCCTGTAATCCTAGCTCTCTGGGAGGCCGAGGTGGGAGGATTGTTTGAGGTCCGGAGTTCGAGACCAGCCTGAGCAAGAGTGAGAACCCGTCTCTACTAAAAATAGAAAGAAATTAATCAGACAACTAAAAATATATAGAAAAAACTAGCCGGGCATGGTGGCGCATGCCTGTAGTCCCAGCTGCTCGGGAGGCTGAGGCA